>NC_059637.1:6051830-6089330 GCF_020424385.1 Procambarus clarkii
GCGGGCCACATATAGCAGGATGGTGGGCCACATATAGCAGGGTGGTGGGCCACATATAGCAGGGTGGTGGCCACATATAGCAGGGTGGTGGACCACATATAGCAGGGTGGCGGGCCACATATAGCAGGGTGGTGGACCACATATAGCAGGGTGGTGGACCACATATAGCAGGGTGGCGGGCCACATATAGCAGGATGGTGGGCCACATATAGCAGGGTGGTGGGCCACATATAGCAGGGTGGTGGCCACATATAGCAGGGTGGTGGGCCACATATACACAGGGTGGTGGGCCACATATAGCAGGGTGGCGGGCCACATATAGCAGGATGGTGGGCCACATATAGCAGGGTGGTGGGCCACATATAGCAGGGTGGTGGCCACATATAGCAGGGTGGTGGCCACATATAGCAGGGTGGTGGCCACATATAGCAGGGTGCAACTATATTGACCTCCCCAGACCAACTATATTGACCTCCCCAGACCAACTATATTGACCTCCCCAGACCAACTATATTGACCTCCCCAGACCAACTATATTCACCTCCCCAGACCAACTATATTGACCTCCCCAGACCAACTATATTGACCTCCCCAGACCAACTATATTGACCTCCCCAGACCAACTATATTGACCTCCCCAGACCAACTATATTGACCTCCCCAGACCAACTATATTGACCTCCCCAGACCAACTATATTGACCTCCCCAGACCAACTATATTGACCTCCCCAGACCAACTATATTGACCTCCCCAGACCAACTATATTGACCTCCCCAGACCAACTATATTGACCTCCCCAGACCAATTATATTCACCTCCCCAGACCAACTATATTGACCTCCCCAGACCAACTATATTGACCTCCCCAGACCAATTATATTGACCTCCCCAGACCAACTATATTCACCTCCCCAGACCAACTATATTGACCTCCCCAGACCAACTATATTGACCTCCCCACGAAGCAACCCACAGGAAGTGCCTAACTCCCAGGTACTTACTGCTATTTGAAAAGCAACATCAGATGAAAGGAAAAGAGCCCATCCGTTTCTGTCCTGCCTGGGGACTGACTAGTGCGGGGTCCCTAGTTGTGAGCCGGGGACGCAGACCACTCTGCTTACGGTAGCTATCAGCCGGCAGCGTCGCTCGCTCTTTTAAATGAACACTGGCTTCGCAATCCGTCCTCTTAGAATTACGTCGCTTTCCGCTCGTATGCGCGCTATGGCCAAAAATTGACGTAATTTGAAATGAAATCGGATCACGAAAGTGACATATTGTCCCGTTTTCTGTTGTGTGTTCTCCGGCTTACTCGGTTAGGTTAGGAGAGGAAACTTTTCAATTAACGGTTTTCATGACGTTTTGAAACGGTAGGAGAGCTTCCTGCCCTCTTAACCTACCAGAGGAACCTTAACTTGCTGTTTTGGAAACAAAAGATTCAAACTTTATTTTCAATTATTTTTCATTTTCAAATTACGTCCATTTTCGGCTATTCTGGCAAACGGCCAAATTCAGACATAATTTGGTATGAGGACGACACGAAAGCTTAATCTCTTTGATTAATGGCTTAATCTCCCTCACAGGAATATTTTCACTCTGATTATAGTTCTCGTAAATGATTTCTTTGGTCTGTCCACGCAAGGTAAAACAACGTTTTTATAACGTTATTATATTGTTACAATGTTGTACAGATGTTACCTGAATGTTGTGATACTGTTTAGTGGTTGAGGAGGTTATTGGTACTGTTGGGACCGTTTAGAAGAACTAATGCATATAACGGGTTACTTGGCGGTAATGCTCTCCACCTGCCCCACCTAGTTCAGTCCCACCTAGCCTAGCGCTACCTAGTACTGCTCCACCTAGCCTGACCTGACCAGTCCTCCCTGGGGCCTGGCGGAATACACGCTACATGCCCGGCTCTTTACCTCAGCTTTGACTCAACCGGTGCTAAAGCTGCCCTGCTGACCGTCCCTGCTGCTCTCCCTACCTCAGCAGCAGCTCCAGCAGCACTAAAGCTGCCCTGCTGACCGCCCCTGCTGCTCTCCCTACCTCAGCAGCAGCTCCAGCAGCACTAAAGCTGCCCTGCTGACCGCCCCTGCTGCTCTCCCTACCTCAGCAGCAGCTCCAGCAGCACTAAAGCTGCCCTGCTGACCGCCCCTGCTGCTCTCCCTACCTCAGCAGCAGCTCCAGCAGCACTAAAGCTGCCCTGCTGACCGCCCCTGCTGCTCTCCCTACCTCAGCAGCAGCTCCAGCAGCACTAAAGCTGCCCTGCTGACCGCCCCTGCTGCTCTCCCTACCTCAGCAGCAGCTCCAGCAGCACTAAAGCTGCCCTGCTGACCGCCCCTGCTGCTCTCCCTACCTCAGCAGCAGCTCCAGCAGCACTAAAGCTGCCCTGCTGACCGCCCCTGCTGCTCTCCCTACCTCAGCAGCAGCTCCAGCAGCACTAAAGCTGCCCTGCTGACCGCCCCTGCTGCTCTCCCTACCTCAGCAGCAGCTCCAGCAGCACTAAAGCTGCCCTGCTGACCGTCCCTGCTGCTCTCCCTACCTCAGCAGCAGCTCCAGCAGCACTAAAGCTGCCCTGCTGACCGTCCCTGCTGCTCTCCCTACCTCAGCAGCAGCTCCAGCAGCACTAAAGCTGCCCTGCTGACCGCCCCTGCTGCTCTCCCTACCTCAGCAAGTGTTGCATGCTCGCCATGGTCGCGTGTTCCCCGCCATCCCCCACCACGAAGCACTAATTACCCGCCCCGTAATTGGCTCGTACACATTGCTTCTTACGGTAATGGCGGCACGGTACACCACGGGTCACTTGCCCTTACCCTCTACCATGACACGTCTGGCCTCCACCCGATTGGTGGTTCTCCTCTGCCTCTAAACCAATCACGGTGTGGTGTTGGAGGGTCTGCTCCATAACTGCCCATACTGTGGATCATAATTGTTGTGGATCATTGCAACACTGGCAGCCTGGCCAGTGTTGCAGTATACTCTTGTTTTGCCTGGGGGATACCTTCACCCCTCCCATGGTGAGCAACAACTCCACCCCTCCCATGGTGAGCAGCACATCCACCCCCCTCCCATGGTGAGCAGCACCTCCACCCCCTCCCATGGTGAGCAGCACCTCCACCCCCTCCCATGGTGAGCAGCACCTCCACCCCCTCCCATGGTGAGCAGCACCTCCAGCCCCTCCCATGGTGAGCAGCACCTCCAGCCCCTCCCATGGTGAGCAGCACCTTCACCCCCTCCCATGGTGAGCAGCACCTCCAGCCCCTCCCATGGTGAGCAGCACCTCCACCCCCTCCCATGGTGAGCAGCACCTCCAGCCCCTCCCATGGTGAGCAGCACCTTCACCCCCCTCCCATGGTGAGCAGCACCTTCACCCCCTCCCATGGTGAGCAGCACCTCCACCCCCTCCCATGGTGAGCAGCACCTCCACCCCTCCCATGATAGAGGGCTGTATTAATCTAATGGTCGTTAAACTTAACAATCTAACGGTCGTTTGAAGTTAGTGTGAGGTAAGCGGCGAACATTTATAATGCCTAAATTTAGATTCCAGGTTATGATATATTCAGGCGAGACATTTTAGGATGACGAACAGTGTAAGGGTGCCAGCCTACCTGGGAGGTGGCCCGGGATGAGTGGGAGGGATGCTGGGAGGGATGAGTGGGAGGGACGGTGGGAGGGACGCTGGGAGGGACGCTGGGAGGGATGCTGGGAGGGATGCTGGGTGGGATGCTGGGAGGGACGCTGGGAGGGATGCTGGGAGGGATGAGTGAGAAGGATGCTGGGAGGAAGATCTGCTGGAGATATCTTAGAGTACTTAAAATGTTAAATCACTTTACACTTATAGCAAAAATCCTCCTGGTTTAGCTATCGATGCCAAGACTGGTCATCATGACCGAGTGATTGAGGGAGGTGGGAGTGGTGCCTTAACTACCATCAACCACCAATGGTCCAATACCAACTGCCACAAGAATCATTCTCATACACACTTATACAACATTATTCATAATATGAAAAAGGATATCAATATGCTTATGATATATATATTCAAAATTACTGTGATAACATGAGACCAGACGATATCAATTCAATAATAAGATAACAAGAGATTATGATGCAGCAACTAAAATAGTCATAGTTGTAAAATAAAAAATGCAATGATGGAAGATAGCCAATATCAGGAATGCAATGATGGAAGATAACCAATATAAGGAATGCAGTGATGGAAGATAGCCAATATCAGGAATGCAGTGATGGAAGATAACCAATATCAGGAATGCAGTGATGGAAGATAACCAATATAAGGAATGCAGTGATGGAAGATAGCCAATATCAGGAATGCAGTGATGGAAGATAACCAATATCAGGAATGCAGTGATGGAAGATAGCCAATATTAGGAATGCAGTGATGGAAGATAACCAATATAAGGAATGCAGTGATGGAAGATAGCCAATATCAGGATGCTACCAGATAACATGGCACAGGTCAACATAAGAGCCGCATGCGGTAGTAACAGGTCAAGATGAGCCGCATGCGGTAGTAACAGGTCAAGATGAGCCGCATGCGGTAGTAACAGGTCAAGATGAGCCGCATGCGGTAGTAACAGGTCAAGATGAGCCGCATGCGGTAGTAACAGATCAAGATGAGCCGCATGCGGTAGTAACAGGTCAACAAGAGCCGCATGCGGAAGTAACAGGTCAACACAAGAGCCGCATGCGGTAGTAACAGGTCAAGATGAGCCGCATGCGGTAGTAACAGGTCAACAAGAGCCGCATGCGGAAGTAACAGGTCAACACAAGAGCCGCATGCGGTAGTAACAGGTCAAGAAGAGCCGCATGCGGTAGAAACAGGTCAAGAAGAGCCGCATGCGGTAGTAACAGGTCAAGAAGAGCCGCATGCGGTAGTAACAGGTCAAGAAGAGCCGCATGCGGTAGTAACAGGTCAAGAAGAGCCGCATGCGGTAGTAACAGGTCAAGAAGAGCCGCATGCGGTAGTAACAGGTCAACACAGGAGCCGCATGCGGTAGTAACAGGTCAAGAAGAGCCGCATGTGGTAGTAACAGGTCAACACAGGAGCCGCATGCGGTAGTAACAGGTCAAGAAGAGCAGCATGCGGTAGTAACAGGTCAAGATGAGCCGCATGCGGTAGTAACAGGTCAAGAAGAGCCGCATGCGGTAGTAACAGGTCAAGAAGAGCCGCATGCGGTAGTAACAGGTCAAGAAGAGCCGCATGCGGTAGTAACAGGTCAAGAAGAGCCGCATGCGGTAGTAACAGGTCAAGAAGAGCCGCATGCGGTAGTAACAGGTCAAGAAGAGCCGCATGCGGTAGTAACAGGTCAAGATGAGCCGCATGCGGTAGTAACAGGTCAAGATGAGCCGCATGCGGTAGTAACAGGTCAAGAAGAGCCGCATGCGGTAGTAACAGGTCAAGATGAGCCGCATGCGGTAGTAACAGGTCAAGATGAGCCGCATGCGGTAGTAACAGGTCAAGATGAGCCGCATGCGGTAGTAACAGGTCAAGAAGAGGCGCATGCGGTAGTAACAGGTCAAGAAGAGCCGCATGCGGTAGTAACAGGTCAAGAAGAGCCGCATGCGGTAGTAACAGGTCAAGATGAGCCGCATGCGGTAGTAACAGGTCAAGATGAGCCGCATGCGGTAGTAACAGGTCAAGAAGAGCCGCATGCGGTAGTAACAGGTCAAGAAGAGCCGCATGCGGTAGTAACAGGTCAAGAAGAGCCGCATGCGGTAGTAACAGGTCAAGATGAGCCGCATGCGGTAGTAACAGGTCAAGAAGAGCCGCATGCGGTAGTAACAGGTCAAGAAGAGCCGCATGCGGTAGTAACAGGTCAAGATGAGCCGCATGCGGTAGTAACAGGTCAAGAAGAGCCGCATGCGGTAGTAACAGGTCAAGATGAGCCGCATGCGGTAGTAACAGGTCAAGATGAGCCGCATGCTGTAGTAACAGGTCAAGATAAGCCGCATGCGGTAGTAACAGGTCAAGAAGAGCCGCATGCGGTAGTAACAGGTCAAGATGAGCCGCATGCGGTAGTAACAGGTCAACACAAGGGCCGCATGCGGTAGTAACAGGTCAACACAAGGGCCGCATGAGTAGTAGGGTGTACATCTCACAGACGATTTTTTTTTTTTGGCGAGAGGACCCCTGTGAGATGTACATCTCACAGACGATTTTTTTTTTTTTTGGCGAGAGGACCCCTGTGAGATGTACATCTCACAGACGATTTTTTTTTTTCAGGTCCAATATCCCGCGTGTGAGCCAGGGTTTCAGGTAAATTTTTGTCAGTCACTGATTTTAGAAGTTGTTAAAGTTCTTATAATGAAAATAATTTCCGAGACTTAGAAGTTTGTTTAAGTCTTATGATGAAAATAATTTCCGAGACATAGAAGTTTGTTAAGGTTTCTTATGAGAAAAATAATTTCCGAGACATAGAAGTTTGTTAAGGCCTTATGGGACAAATTCAAGTAACGTATATAGCTCTTTAGGGCTTCCAGGAGAACTCTACGGACATGTTTTACATGTTTTCAACTTACAAAATCCGTCTGTGTAAGCCATAGTTTTCATATAAATTTAGAAAATCACCTGTGTAAGTCATGGTTTTCAGAACGGAGAGCACCTTTGACTATTTTTTTTCGTACTTGACGACATATAATTTTTACGAAAGTGCTGAAAAAGTTACATTTGACTATTTTAGTGCTCCACAAAGTATAAATGTCAGTTAAGAACGACGATGATAGTTATCTTTGACTATATTTTCTGACTTGACGATGGATAAATTTAGTTATGAACAGTGCTGAAAAGATTCCTTTGACAATTTTTAGCTAAGCGAAAGGCTGTTTTAGTTAAGAACAGTGTTGGAAAGAGACTACACATGACTATTTTCAGATGAGAGAAGTGATATTTTAGTTAAGAAATGACAAGGAAACATGATGAAGTAACTATTTTTAGTTGACTGATGAATACTTTAGTTAAGGAAAAAGACAAAACATGATGAACATGACTTTTTCTGATGATTGGCAGATAATTTTAGTTATGAAATGACAATGAAACATGATGAACACGGTTATTTTCTGATGAATGGGGAATATGTTTAGTTAAGAAATGATGAAAGTTATTATTTTTAGTTGATTGACGATGGATAAAAGCTAGATATGAACAGTTTTGGAAAGTTTCCTTTGACAATTTTTTTCTTGATGAAACATAGCGCCTGTTAAGAAAGTGCTGAAAAAAGTTTCCTTTGACAATTTTTAGCTAAGAGAAAGGTTGTTTTAGTTAAGAACAGTGTTGAACGAGGCTATTTCTGACTATTTTTAGTTGACTGGATAATAAGTTTAGTTGAGAAATGACGAAAGTGACTATGTTTCAGTTGATTGGTGAAAGATTTTTTAGTTAAGGAACGTTAGATAACATGTAAGGGGAAAAACCTAGAGAACATATGGGGAACATGGCAAAGAACATATGTAAGAAAAGTTGATGAATACAGTGAACATGCTGGGAATATGAACTTACAGAGAACATGAAAACATGATAAGGAGAATAGGGATTACAAAGAATGAACAATGGACTTGTGAAGAACATGGAGAATATGACAAAAGAATGTAGAAAACATGTAAGTGAAGGTGAAAAACGAAGTGATCTTGTGAGGAACATGAACTTGTAGAGGAACATGAATATTGACAAAGAACACAAAATATGGAAGTTAGCATGAATATTGAGTATAAAAGTTGTAAAGAGAACATGTGATGAATATGAAAACATAGAAAATATGACTAGAATTTGTAGAGAACATAATGAGACTAAGAGAAAGATTACATAAAAAATGGAGATACTTGTGAAAATATGAACTGAATGGGACTGTGAACATTTGAAGAACATGGAGTGAACACGGATGAGAATACGAAGAACACAGTGAATATAGAGAAAATATGCAAATACAGTATGATTATTGAAGGTTTTGATACGTTGGGGATGAGAAGGTAAGGGAGGGAAAGGGTAGGAGTTAAGCTGGAGACGGACTTGATCGAAAATATTTATGTCTGATGATCTAAGGCTGAGGGAATGGAACTTGGTTAATGCCCTGATTAATTTTACTACGTTAGAAAATAAGGTGATCTTAAATCTTAGGATGATTTAGTTGGAAATAAAGAACTTGCACAAATGAACTAAGCTGGGGCACAAGAGTTGAAACTTGATAACTGAACTGGTTTTTATTTACTATGTCTGAAAATGTAGTTGGGTGATTTGGACTGATAGTAATGAATTTACCGGAGTGAACTTGGACAGAGGATAAGAGCTAGAGTTTTATAATTGTTTACTTCATATTTACTATGTCTGAAATACAGAGGGTAAAAATTTCGGGGAAATTGATGGTTTATTTACAAAGACTTGAGGGTGGAAGAGGGTGGGGGACGAGAGCTGGAGCTCAGTAACTGACTTGATCTTATTTACTAACTTTGAAGTATGTCTGCTTTTAATTTTAGGGAAATTGATGGGTTATTTACAAAGATACGAAAGAGAATTAAGGCGGGGACGAGAGCTGGAGCTCGATAACTGACTTGATTTTATTTACGGTGTCTGAAATATAGAGGGTAAAAAATTTAAGGGAACTTGATGGTTTATTTACAAAGATACGAAAGAGAACTAAGGCGGAGGACAAGCGCTGGAGCTTGGTAACTGTTTTGATCTTATTTACGGTGCCTGAAATATAGAGGGTAGAAATTTCAGGGAAATTGGACTGATACTAACGAAGATACGAGAGAGAGCTAAGGCGGAGGATAGGCGCTGGAGCTTGGTAACTGTTTTGATCTTATTTACGGTGCCCGAAATACAGAGGGTAAAAATTTCAGGGAAATTGGACTGATACTAACGAAGATACGAGAGAGAGCTAAGGCGGAGGACAAGCGCTGGAGCTTGGTAACTAAATTACTGTATTGAACTACATTTGAAATATGATTATTTAAAATTTTAGAGGGATTGGAATGATAGTATTCATTATACGACAGGGGACTAAGGCGAAGGCGGGGGAACGTGAGCTAGAACATGCTTACTAACATGATTTATTTGTGTAAAACTGACTTGCTTAATGAAAAGGAGCAAACATACGATGTTGGAAAATAGTTGAACTGAATGAAAGGAGAGAGAGCGAGAGAGGAGGGGCGGTTGAGATATTATTATGGAGAAGATAAGATAAGAGGTCTGGCTGGCCGGGCGTAAGGTAAATAAAGGTGACGCGAGAGATTGCGAGGTAAGGGGGGAGGGAGGGGGGTGTGATGTACGAAACCCTGAAAACCATGACTTACACAGGTGATTTTCTAAATTTATATGAAAACTATGGCTTACACAGACGGATTTTGTAAGTTGAAAACATGTAAAACATGTCCGTAGAGTTCTCCTGGAAGCCCTAAAGAGCTATATACGTTACTTGAATTTGTCCCATAAGGCCTTAACAAACTTCTATGTCTCGGAAATTATTTTTCTCATAAGAAACCTTAACAAACTTCTATGTCTCGGAAATTATTTTCATCATAAGACTTAAACAAACTTCTAAGTCTCGGAAATTATTTTCATTATAAGAACTTTAACAACTTCTAAAATCAGTGACTGACAAAAATTTACCTGAAACCCTGGCTCACACGCGGGATATTGGACCTGAAAAAAAAAAATCGTCTGTGAGATGTACATCTCACAGGGGTCCTCTCGCCAAAAAAAAAAAATCGTCTGTGAGATGTACACCCTACTACTCGCATGCGGTAGTAACAGGTCAACACAAGGGCCGCATGCGGTAGTAACAGGTCAAGAAGAGCCGCATGCGGTAGTAACAGGTCAAGATGAGCCGCATGCGGTAGTAACAGGTCAAGATGAGCCGCATGCGGTAGTAACAGGTCAAGAAGAGCCGCATGCGGTAGTAACAGGTCAAGAAGAGCCGCATGCGGTAGTAACAGGTCAAGAAGAGCCGCATGCGGTAGTAACAGGTCAAGATGAGCCGCATGCGGTAGTAACAGGTCAAGATGAGCCGCATGCGGTAGTAACAGCTCAAGAAGAGCCGCATGCGGTAGTAACAGGTCAAGATGAGCCGCATGCTGTAGTAACAGGTCAAGATGAGCCGTATGCGGTAGTAACAGGTCAAGAAGAGCCGCATGCGGTAGTAACAGGTCAAGAAGAGCCGCATGCGGTAGTAACAGGTCAACACAAGGGCCGCATGCGGTAGTAACAGGTCAACACAAGGGCCGCATGCGGTAGTAACAGGTCAAGATGAGCCGCATGCGGTAGTAACAGGTCAAGATGAGCCGCATGCGGTAGTAACAGGTCAAGATGAGCCGCATGCGGTAGTAACAGGTCAAGAAGAGCCGCATGCGGTAGTAACAGGTCAAGAAGAGCCGCATGCGGTACGTAACAGGTCAAGAAGAGCCGCATGCGGTAGTAACAGGTCAAGATGAGCCGCATGCGGTAGTAACAGGTCAAGAAGAGCCGCATGCGGTAGTAACAGGTCAAGAAGAGCCGCATGCGGTAGTAACAGGTCAAGAAGAGCCGCATGCGGTAGTAACAGGTCAAGATGAGCCGCATGCGGTAGTAACAGGTCAAGATGAGCCGCATGCGGTAGTAGCAGGTCAATAAGAGCCGCATGCGGTAGTAACAGGTCAAGAAGAGCCGCATGCGGTAGTAACAGGTCAAGATGAGCCGCATGCGGTAGTAACAGGTCAAGATGAGCCGCATGCGGTAGTAACAGGTCAAGATGAGCCGCATGCGGTAGTAACAGGTCAAGAAGAGCCGCATGCGGTAGTAACAGGTCAAGAAGAGCCGCATGCGGTAGTAACAGGTCAACACAAGGGCCGCATGCGGTAGTAACAGGTCAAGATGAGCCGCATGCGGTAGTAACAGGTCAAGACAGGAGCCGCATGCGGTAGTAACAAGTCAACACAAGAGCCGCATGCGGTAGTAACAGGTCAAGATGAGCCGCATGCGGTAGTAACAGGTCAAGATGAGCCGCATGCGGTAGTAACAGGTCAAGAAGAGCCGCATGCGGTAGTAACAGGTCAAGATGAGCCGCATGCGGTAGTAACAGGTCAAACTGAGCCGCATGCGGTAGTAACAAGTCAACACAAGGGCCGCATACGGTAGTAACAGGTCAAAGTGAGCCGCATGCGGTAGTAACAGGTCAACACAAGAGCCGCATGCGGTAGTAACAGGTCAAGATGAGCCGCATGAGGTAGTAACAGGTCAAGATGAGCCGCATGCTGTAGTAACAGGTCAAGACAGGAGCCGCATGCGGTAGTAACAGGTCAAGACAGGAGCCGCATGCGGTAGTAACAGGTCAAGACAGGAGCCGCATGCGGTAGTAACAGGTCAACACAGGAGCCGCATGCGGTAGTAACAAGTCAACACAAGAGCTGCATGCGGTAGTAACAAGTCAACACAAGAGCTGCATGCGGTAGTAACAGGTCAAGACAAGAGCTGCATGCGGTAGTAACAGGTCAAGACAAGAGCCGCATGCGGTAGTAACAGGTCAAGACAAGAGCCGCATGCGGTAGTAATAGGTCAAGATGAGCCGCATGCGGTAGTAATAGGTCAAGATGAGCCGCATGCGGTAGTAATAGGTCAAGATGAGCCGCATGCGGTAGTAACAGGTCAACACAAGAGCCGCATGCGGTAGTAACAGGTCAAGATGAGCCGCATGCGGTAGTAACAGGTCAAGATGAGCCGCATGCGATAGTAACAGGACAAGATGAGCCGCATGCGGTAGTAACAGGTCAAGACAAGAGCCGCATGCGGTAGTAACAGGTCAAGACAAGAGCCGCATGCGGTAGTAACAGGTCAAGATGAGCCGCATGCGGTAGTAACAGGTCAAGAAGAGCCGCATGCGGTAGTAACAGGTCAAGATGAGCCGCATGCGGTAGTAACAGGTCAAAGTGAGCCGCATGCGGTAGTAACAAGTCAACACAAGGGCCGCATACGGTAGTAACAGGTCAAAGTGAGCCGCATGCGGTAGTAACAGGTCAACACAAGAGCCGCATGCGGTAGTAACAGGTCAAGATGAGCCGCATGCGGTAGTAACAGGTCAAGATGAGCCGCATGCTGTAGTAACAGGTCAAGACAGGAGCCGCATGCGGTAGTAACAGGTCAAGACAAGAGCCGCATGCGGTAGTAACAGGTCAAGATGAGCCGCATGCGGTAGTAACAGGTCAAGACAAGAGCCGCATGCGGTAGTAACAGGTCAAGACAAGAGCCGCATGCGGGAAGAGAGCTCCACACTCACCAAGGTCTGAGCAGCATTTTGGTGCTGGAAATATAATATCAGTTAGTACAGCGAGGGACGAGCCGAGGCTTGTGGAAGTGGTTGGGGAGGGTGGGGGGTTATAGGGGGGTATTATAGCCCCGGAGCATTATAGTGAGAAATTATAGGTAGCAGCAAGGTATTATAGAGCCTCCCGTATACTGTAGAGGAGAATTATAGTATTAAGAGGTATTTATAGGTTATGGAAAATACTTATATGAGAGTATTTTTAACAGATGCTCTGGCAGTATTATAGAGGCTGATTATAGACGTTATATAATGCCGGAATGATATAAAATTATGTAGCCTCCCAGAGGTAATATTGTGACATTTCAAAGTTCAATTACCCTATGATTAACGACCCAATCACACTAGAGAGATGGGCAAACTACGTCGTTTCAGATCGTTATCAGGTGGTGTCAAGTCCCACATGGACCATTGTCAGGTGGTGTCAAGTCCCACTTGGACCATTGTCAGGTGGTGTCAAGTCCCACATGGACCATTGTCAGGTGGTGTCAAGTCCCACATGGACCATTGTCAGGTGGTGTCAAGTCCCATATGGACCATTGTCAGGTGGTGTCAAGTCCCACATGGACCGAAACGTGGTCGTCTCCTCGTCTTGTGATGGGTGGTTCGGTCATTAACCCTTCAGCCCCGTTATTGTGACTCATCGTCAGCAAACAACACATTTTCTGGGCATGTTAACTGCAAGATAGTTCCCGTGAACACGTGTTCTGCCGGAACACTAACTTGTAGGGCCAGTATTGGCCATTATAGAACATATTAGTTCTACAAGAACACTGTTTATATTATAATTATCGCCTTCATTATATTTGTAATGGGCAAACATATTACCCTAGAGACCTGTAGTGTTGTAGCTTGTAGAGTATGGTGGTGGTGGTGTAGGAGTATGGTGGTGGTGGTGGTGGTGGTGGTGGTGGTGGTGGTGTAAGAGTGTGGTGGTGGTGGTGGTGTAAGAGTATGGTGGTGGTGGTGGTGGTGTAAGAGTATGGTGGTGGTGGTGGTGTAGGAGTATGGTGGTGGTGTAGGAGTATGGTGGTGGTGGTGGTGGTGGTGGTGTAGGAGTATGGTGGTGGTGTAGGAGTATGGTGGTGGTGGTGGTGTAGGAGTATGGTGGTGGTGGTGGTGGTGGTGGTGTAGGAGTATGGTGGTGGTGGTGGTGGTGGTGGAGTATGGTGATGGTGGAGTATGATGAAAGAGACAGAGCAAGAATCTGGTAGAACAAGACGATAGCGCATGATAATAATAGGGAATGATGGTGATGGAGCATGATAGAAGCAGAGCATAATAGTAGGTCAAGCATCATAGTATTATAGCATGACAAGTAGAATGATAACTAATGAGGATGATAGTGGTTAAGGATGATAGTGGAAGAGCATAATACAAGCCACACTAAGGTCTCCAGAGTACAGTGCCGAGTATTATAGACTCGAGAGCCTATAAGGTCATTAAATACTGCCAGAGCATTATAGTACATAAACTGAAGACTACCACTGAGGCCTTATGGAAGCAGAGGGTTATAAGGAGAGTCATACTCAAGAGCCGACACCAGTACATTATTACACAAGAGTATGATAGCGTTACTGAAATAGAGGTGCGACTAGCAGTATTACACAAGTATTATACTGGGGCTGTAAGTCAGCTAAGCATGATAGGTACCCAAGAGTAGTAGCCTGGTGGGATGATATCATCAGCGAATACTTAGCGGGTATAACATATTGACCTCTAAGAGTATTATGCGAGGGGCAATAAAGCATTATTACAACAGAAAGGGAAGGTTCAGTAGCTTTATTAACTACGTCATTAACAGACAAAACAGCATTGTTAACAGGTCAAAAGGTCAGGTCACATGAGGATATTTTTCCATTTCATGCTCTTGAAATACAAGTGCTTATAGCAACAGTTTGGTCAAACGCACTAATATGTACTGTTGGCCTCCAAAAGTTGACATTTTGTAACACTGAATTAGCCCAAATGGCACTGTTATAAATCTGAAATGTAACTAGACTCTGTAACCTAACCTGTTTAAACACTCTTGAGCCTAATATACACTATAGCAGGCCTAATATAGTACATATATATACTATATTAGGCCTAAGGTAGCGTGTATTTGGTACTACGGGCTCACCATAGCCCGTGCTACTTGGAAATTTGTTCCAGGTAGCGAATCTTTAACAACAACAAACGTGTATTTGGTCTAGGAGAGGTTAGGTTAGGTCACATATGTATGGTGCTATAACTTAGGATCCAAAAGTTTCCTTTTTGTCCAAATTCAGTAACCCAAGAGTCAACATGGTGTTGGACCATCACTACACATTACGACAGTCCGCCACACAGATAATACAAGAACTTCCAGGTTGGAAGGACGGGAGGGTTAAATAACACTGTTAAACTACAATTTAACATGGACTGTTTAATGGAATATGGATCACAGACTATCAGAAGGTTGGTAAAGTTAGGAGGGAGAGGCTCTTACTGTATGAGGTCTGCTGTATGGGGGTAGCTGGTGTGAGGTCTGCTGTATGGGGGTAGTTTGTGAGAGGTCTGCTGTATGAGGGTAGTTTGTGAGAGGTCTGCTGTATGGGGGTAGTTTGTGAGAGGTCTGCTGTATGAGGGTAGTTTGTGAGAGGTCTGCTGTATAGGGGTAGTTTGTGAGAGGTCTGCTGTATGGGGGTAGTTTGTGAGAGGTCTGCTGTATGGGGGTAGTTTGTGAGAGGTCTGCTGTATGGGGGTAGTTTGTGTGAGGTCTGCTGTATGGGGGTAGTTTGTGTGAGGTCTGCTGTATGGGGGTAGTTTGTGAGAGGTCTGCTGTATGGGGGTAGTTTGTGAGAGGTCTGCTGTATGGGGGTAGTTTGTTAGAGGTCTGCTGTATGGGGGTAGTTTGTGTGAGGTCTGCTGTATGGGGGTAGTTGGTGTGAGGTCTGCTGTATGGGGGTAGTTTGTGTGAGGTCTGCTGTATGGGGGTAGTTGGTGTGAGGTCTGCTGTATGGGGCAGTTTGTGTGAGGTCTGCTGTATGGGGCAGTTTGTGAGAGGTCTGCTGTATGGGGGTAGTTTGTGTGAGGTCTGCTGTATGGGGCAGTTTGTGAGAGGTCTGCTGTATGGGGGTAGTTGGTGTGAGGTCTGCTGTATGGGGGTAGTTTGTGAGAGGTCTGCTGTATGGGGGTAGTTTGTGTGAGGTCTGCTGTATGGGGGTAGTTTGTGTGAGGTCTGCTGTATGGGGGTAGTTTGTGTGAGGTCTGCTGTATGGGGGTAGTTTGTGTGAGGTCCGCTGTATGGGGGTAGTTTGTTTGAGGTCTGCTGTATGAGGGTAGTTTGTGTGAGGTCTGCTGTATGGGGGTAGTTTGTGAGAGGTCTGCTGTATGGAAGTAGTTTGTGAGAGGTCTGCTGTATGGGGGTAGTTGGTATGAGGTCTGCTGTATGGAAGTAGTTTGTGAGAGGTCTGCTGTATGGGGGTAGTTTGTGTGAGGTCTGCTGTATGGGGGTAGTTTGTGAGAGGTCTGCTGTATGAGGGTAGTTTGTGTGAGGTCTGCTGTATGGGGGTAGTTTGTGTGAGGTCTGCTGTATGAGGGTAGTTTGTGTGAGGTCTGCTGTATGGGGGAAGTTTGTGTGAGGTCTGCTGTATGAGGGTAGTTTGTGTGAGGTCTGCTGTATGGGGTAGTTTGTGTGAGGTCTGCTGTATGGGGTAGTTTGTGTGAGGTCTGCTGTATGAGGGTAGTTTGTGTGAGGTCTGCTGTATGGGGTAGTTTGTGAGAGGTCTGCTGTATGGGGGTAGTTTGTGTGAGGTCTGCTGTATGGGGGTAGTTTGTGAGAGGTCTGCTGTATGAGGGTAGTTTGTGTGAGGTCTGCTGTATGAGGGTAGTTTGTGTGAGGTCTGCTGTATGGTTGTAGTTTGTGAGAGGTCTGCTGTATGGGGTAGTTTGTGAGAGGTCTGCTGTATGGGGCAACTTGTATAACAAGAATACAGTCTATGAAGAGTCTATACACATCATGGTCTGTGTGTATAGATATACACCATGTGTATTGTGTGTATATTCTATACGCTGTTAGATGTATGATGTTAGAACTAGCACTAATAGGACAATAGACGCAGACACTCACTCTCCTGTGTATGGGTGTATGCTAGTATACATGTGTATGGTATTATACCTGTATTTGTATGGGAATGTACCTGTAAGTTTATGCAGTATATCTGTATTCATATGGTAGAATACTTGTATGTGTATGGTAGTATACGTGTATGCGTATGCTGTATACCTGTATGCATATGATAGTATACCTGTATGTGTATAGAAGCATTCGTGTATGCGTATGGTTGTATGTCTAAGTATAGGGTAGCACGCCGGTTTCAATGTTAGCATGCCAGTATGTATATGGTACATGTATGATGTATGTATGCGTGTGTGTGTATGGAATAGGTGACTGACTTTAGCAATGTTGTGTGTTTTAATAAGATAAAGAGACCTTGAATTTTTTGTTAAACACAAAAACACACATCCATACATATTGGTTTATAGTGAGAATTATGAGGTGAGAAAGATCCAGAATGAGAAGGGGAGACTAATGAGCGATTGCTGGGATCAGGTGCTGGGATCAGGTGCTGGGATGAGGAACTAGGTACTGGGATCAGGTGCTGGGATGAGGAACTAGGTACTGGGATCAGGTGCTGGGATGAGGAACTAGGTACTGGGATCAGGTGCTGGGATCAGGTGCTGGGATGAGGAACTAGGTACTGGGATCAGGTGCAGGGATGAGGAACTAGGTACTGGGATCAGGTGCTGGGATCAGGTGCTGGGATAAGAGCAGCAGTAATCAGAGACCGAGACAGAGACCTGTGTGTGTGGTAGCGAACAGTTGGCAGATAAGACCCAAGACACACACACCAGACGACCAACACCACACATTAGACAGTAAAGAAACGACGACGTTTCGGTCCGTCCAGGACGGCTCGAAACGTCGTCGCGTCTCCATCTTGTGATGTGAGTCTTCGTCATCCTATCTTCAGCCCCGTTACTGTGACACAAGATGGTCAAGACTGTAACGGAACTGCAGGTAAGTAGTTTAATTCTCACGAGAACTCAATCATATCAATAACCGTCAATGGAATGGTTTCTGATCGCATTGTTATTTCGAGGCTGTGTAATGGGATCGAACCTGCGTCTCTGGAGTCCTTAGAGATATGCATTACCAACTGGAACATGATAGGGTTCAGATATGTGGTCCAGCGGTGTTATATACTTCACTTGTGTGGAGTTTGGACGGTATATGGTATCTCCCCCCCACACTATGGTATCTCCCCCCCACACTATGGTATCTCCCCCCACACTATGGTATCTTCCCCCACACTATGGTATCTCCCCCCACACTATGGTATCTCCCCCCACACTATGGTATCTCCCCCCACACTATGGTATCTTCCCCCACACTATGGTATCTCCCGCTCACACTATTGTATCTGCCCCCCACACTATGGTATCTCCCGCCCACACTGGTATCTCCCTCGCCACACTATGGTATCTCCCTCCCACACTATGGTATCTCCCCCCACACTATGGTATCTCCCTCCCACACTATGGTATCTCCCTCCCACACTATGGTATCTCCCCCCACACTATGGTATCTCCCTCCCACACTATGGTATCTCCCTCCCACACTATGGTATCTCCCTCCCACACTATGGTATCTCCCTCCCACACTATGGTATCTCCCTCCCACACTATGGTATCTCCCCCCCACACTATGGTATCTCCCCCCACACTATGGTATCTCCCTCCCACACTATGGTATCTCCCTCCCACACTATGGTATCTCCCTCCCACACTATGGTATCTCCCCCCACACTATGGTATCTCCCCCCCACACTATGGTATCTCCCCCCACACTATGGTATCTCCCCCCCACACTATGGTATCTCCCCCCCACACTATGGTATCTCCCTCCCACACTATGGTATCTCCCTCCCACACTATGGTATCCCCCGCCCACACTATGGTATCTCCCCCCCACACTATGGTATCTCCCCCCACACTATGGTACCTCCCTCCCACACTATGGTATCTCCCTCCCACACTATGGTATCTCCCCCCCACACTATGGTATCTCCCCCCCACACTATGGTATCTCCCCCCACACTATGGTACCTCCCTCCCACACTATGGTATCTCCCTCCCACACTATGGTATCTCCCCCCCACACTATGGTATCTCCCCCCACACTATGGTATCTCCCTCCCACACTATGGTATCTCCCTCCCACACTATGGTATCTCCCCCCACACTATGGTATCTCCCCCCCACACTATGGTATCTCCCCCCACACTATGGTATCTCCCCCCCACACTATGGTATCTCCCCCCACACTATGGTACCTCCCTCCCACACTATGGTATCTCCCTCCCACACTATGGTATCTCCCCCCCACACTATGGTATCTCCCCCCCACACTATGGTATCTCCTCCCCACACTATGGTATCTCCCCCCACACTATGGTACCTCCCTCCCACACTATGGTATCTCCCTCCCACACTATGGTATCTCCCCCCCACACTATGGTATCTCCCCCCCACACTATGGTATCTCCTCCCCACACTATGGTATCTCCCCCACACTATGGTATCTCCCCCCCACACTATGGTATCTCCTCCCCACACTATGGTATCTCCCCCCACACTATGGTATCTCCCCCCCACACTATGGTATCTCCCTCCCACACTATGGTATCTCCCCCCCACACTATGGTATCTCCCTCCCACACTATGGTATCTCCCTCCACACTATGGTATCTCCCTCCCACACTATGGTATCCCCCGCACACTCTATGGTATCCCCTTCCCACAGTATGGTATCTCCCCCACACTATGGTATCTCCCCCACACAATGGTATCTCCCCCCCCACACTATGGTATCTCCTCCCCACACTATGGTATCTCCCCCCCACACTATGGTATCTCCTCCCCACACTATGGTATCTCCCCCCCACACTATGGTATCTCCCCCCCACACTATGGTATCTCCCTCCACACTATGGTATCTCCCTCCACACTATGGTATCTCCCTCCCACACTATGGTATCCCCCCACACTATGGTATCTCCCCCCCACACTATGGTATCTCCCCCCACACTATGGTATCTCCCCTCACACTATGGTATCTCCCCTCCACACTATGGTATCTCCTCCCCACACTATGGTATCTCCCCCCCACACTATGGTATCTCCCCCCCACACTATGGTATCTCCCTCCACACTATGGTATCTCCCTCCACACTATGGTATCTCCCTCCCACACTATGGTATCCCCCCACACTATGGTATCTCCCCCCCACACTATGGTATCTCCCCCCACACTATGGTATCTCCCCTCACACTATGGTATCTCCCCCCCACACTATGGTATCTCCCCCCACACTATGGTATCTCCCCCCACACTATGGTATCTCCCCCCCACACTATGGTATCTCCCCCCACACTATGGTATCTTCCCCCCCCACACTATGGTATCTCCCCCCACACTATGGTATCTCCCCCCCACACTATGGTATCTCCCCCCCACACTATGGTATCTCCCTCCCACACTATGGTATCTCTCCCCCACACTATGGTATCTCCCCCCACACTATGGTATCTCCCCCCACACTATGGTATCTCCCCCCACACTATGGTATCTCCCCCCCACACTATGGTATCTCCCGCCCACACTATGGTATCTCCCCCCCACACTATGGTATCCCCCGCCCACACTATGGTATCTCCCCCCACAGTATGGTATCTCCCCCCTCCCACACTATGGTATCTCTCCCCCCCCACACTATGGTATCTCCCCCCCTCCCACACTATGGTATCTCCCCCCCACAGTATGGTATCTCCCCCCCACAGTATGGTATCTCCCCCCCCACACTATGGTATCTCCCCCCCCACACTATGGTATCTCCCCCCACAGTATGGTATCTCCCCCCCACAGTATGGTATCTCCCCCCTCCCACACTATGGTATCTCTCCCCCCCCACACTATGGTATATCCCCCCCCCCACACTATGGTATCTCCCCCCCCACACTATGGTATCTCCCGCCCACAGTATGGTATCTCCCCCCCCCACACTATGGTATCTCCCCCCCACAGTATGGTATCTCCCCCCCACAGTATGGTATCTCCCCCCTCCCACACTATGGTATCTCTCCCCCCCCCACACTATGGTATCTCCCCCCCACACTATGGTATGTCCTCCCCCCACACTATGGTATCTCCCGCCCACAGTATGGTATCTCCCCCCCCCACAGTATGGTATCTCCCCCCCCACACTATGGTATCTCCCCCCCACACTATGGTATCTCCCGCCCACAGTATGGTATCTCCCCCCCCCACAGTATGGTATCTCCCCCCCCACACTATGGTATCTCCCCCCCCCACACTATGGTATCTCCCGCCCACAGTATGGTATCTCCCCCCCCACAGTATGGTATCTCCCCCCCCACACTATGGTATCTCCCCCCCCCACACTATGGTATCTCCCGCCCACAGTATGGTATCTCCCCGCCCCACAGTATGGTATCTCCCCCCACACTATGGTATCTCCCCCCCCACACTATGGTATCTCCCGCCCACACTATGGTATCTCCCCCTCCCCACACTATGGTATCTCCCGCCCACAGTATGGTATCTCCCCCCCACACTATGGTATCTCCCCCCCACACTATGGTATCTCCCGCCCACAGTATGGTATCTCCCCGCCCCACACTATGGTATCTCCCCCCCCCACACTATGGTATCTCCCCCCCACACTATGGTATCCCCCCTACACTATGGTATCTCTCGCCCACAGTATGGTATCTCCCCGCCCCACAGTATGGTATCTCCCCCCCCACACTATGGTATCTCCCCCCCCACACTATGGTATCTCCCGCCCACACTATGGTATCTCCCCCCCCACACTATGGTATCTCCCGCCCACACTATGGTATCTCCCCCCCACACTATGGTATCTCCCCCCCACACTATGGTATCCCCCCTACACTATGGTATCTCCCGCCCACAGTATGGTATCTCCCCGCCCCACAGTATGGTATCTCCCCCCCCCCACACTATGGTATCTCCCCCCCCACACTTTGGTATCTCCCGCCCACAGTATGGTATCTCCCCCCCCCACACTATGGTATCTCCCCCCCACACTATGGTATCTCCCCCCCCACACTATGGTATCTCCCCCCCCCACACTATGGTATCTCCCCCCCACACTATGGTATCCCCCCTACACTATGGTATCCCCCGCCCCGTCAATACACTGAAATCAAAATGTCGCGAAATTCATCACCAAATATTTCATACAAGAGTGTGTTGATGAGCCCCAGGTGAGGCGGCTGACTGCGGCCCCAGACCCGCACCACGCCTTGTCCACCCAACTTTCACCGCCTTATTCTCGCTAATGACCAAACACAACCAGTGTTGCGGCGTCAATTACCAGGGGATGATAACGACCGTACAGCCTTCGCCCCCCGGATCACTGCACCAGTTAACAAACGAGCACTGAAACATGCAATAATGCAGTTTCAAAGCACAGAGATCTTCAGTACTCGTCTCTTGGGAAGAGGTCAAAAGCCGTCAATACACACGTTACGAGGCTCGACAAAGTTGTCACCATCGGGCTTGGATTCTTCAACCCTTTACGAAACCTCTACATCTTTTATGAACTTTGAAGCACTATGAAGTTCTTTATTACAATAATAACCTTGGTTGTTAATATGCTTAATAACTGTAAACAAAAGGGTCATAATTACTCACACAGTGTGATATAAACTTTGTGGTGACTGGACAGTCCCCGCTGGTGTGTGTGTGCGTGGTGACTGGACAGTCCCCGCTGGTGTGTGTGGTGACTGGACAGTCCCCGCTGGTGTGTGTGTGTGTGTGGTGACTGGACAGTCCCCGCTGGTGTGTGTGTGGTGACTGGACAGTCCCCGCTGGTGTGTGTGTGTGTGGTGACTGGACAGTCCCCGCTGGTGTGTGTGGTGACTGGACAGTCCCCGCTGGTGTGTGTGTGTGTGTGGTGACTGGACAGTCCCCGCTGGTGTGTGTGTGGTGACTGGACAGTCCCCGCTGGTGTGTGTGGTGACTGGACAGTCCCCGCTGGTGTGTGTGGTGACTGGACAGTCCCCGCTGGTGTGTGTGGTGACTGGACAGTCCCCGCTGGTGTGTGTGTGTGGTGACTGGACAGTCCCCGCTGGTGTGTGTGTGGTGACTGGACAGTCCCCGCTGGTGTGTGTGGTGACTGGACAGTCCCCGCTGGTGTGTGTGTGGTGACTGGACAGTCCCCGCTGGTGTGTGTGGTGACTGGACAGTCCCCGCTGGTGTGTGTGGTGACTGGACAGTCCCCGCTGGTGTGTGTGTGGTGACTGGACAGTCCCCGCTGGTGTGTGTGTGGTGACTGGACAGTCCCCGCTGGTGTGTGTGTGGTGACTGGACAGTCCCCGCTGGTGTGTGTGTGGTGACTGGACAGTCCCCGCTGGTGTGTGTGTGTGTGGTGACTGGACAGTCCCCGCTGGTGGTGTGTGGTGACTGGACAGTCCCCGCTGGTGTGTGTGGTGACTGGACAGTCCCCGGTGACTGGGTCCCCGCGGTGTGTGGTGACTGGACAGTCCCCGCTGGTGTGTGTGGTGACTGGACAGTCCCCGCTGGTGTGTGTGGTGACTGGACAGTCCCCGCTGGTGTGTGTGTGTGTGGTGACTGGACAGTCCCCGCTGGTGTGTGTGGTGACTGGACAGTCCCCGCTGGTGTGTGTGGTGACTGGACAGTCCCCGCTGTGTGTGTGTGGTGACTGGACAGTCCCCGCTGGTGTGTGTGTGGTGACTGGACAGTCCCCGCTGGTGTGTGTGTGGTGACTGGACAGTCCCCGCTGGTGTGTGTGTGGTGACTGGACAGTCCCCGCTGGTGGTGTGTGGTGACTGGACAGTCCCCGCTGGTGTGTGTGTGGTGACTGGACAGTCCCCGCTGGTGTGTGTGTGGTGACTGGACAGTCCCCGCTGTGTGGTGTGTGTGTGGTGACTGGACAGTCCCCGCTGGACAGTCCCCGTGTGTGTGTGTGTGGTGACTGGACAGTCCCCGCTGGTGTGTGTGGTGACTGGACAGTCCCCGCTGGTGTGTGTGGTGACTGGACAGTCCCGCTGTGTGTGTGTGGTGACTGGACAGTCCCCGCTGGTGTGTGTGTGGTGACTGGACAGTCCCCGCTGTGTGTGTGTGGTGACTGGACAGTCCCCGCTGGTGTGTGTGTGGTGACTGGACAGTCCCCGCTGGTGGTGTGTGTGGTGACTGGACAGTCCCCGCTGGTGTGTGTGGTGCTGGTGTGTGTGTGGTGACTGGACAGTCCCCGCTGGTGACTGGACAGTGTGTGTGTGGTGACTGGACAGTCCCCGCTGGTGTGTGTGGTGACTGGACAGTCCCCGCTGGACAGTCCCCGCTGTGTGTGTGGTGACTGGACAGTCCCCGCTGGTGTGTGTGGTGACTGGACAGTCCCCGCTGTGTGTGTGTGGTGACTGGACAGTCCCCGCTGGTGTGTGTGTGGTGACTGGACAGTCCCCGCTGTGTGTGTGTGGTGACTGGACAGTCCCCGCTGGTGTGTGTGTGGTGACTGGACAGTCCCCGCTGGTGTGTGTGTGGTGACTGGACAGTCCCCGCTGGTGTGTGTGTGTGGTGACTGGACAGTCCCCGCTGGTGTGTGTGTGGTGACTGGACAGTCCCCGCTGGTGTGTGTGGTGACTGGACAGTCCCCGCTGTGTGTGTGTGGTGACTGGACAGTCCCCGCTGGTGTGTGGTGGTGACTGGACAGTCCCCGCTGGTGTGTGTGGTGACTGGACAGTCCCGCGCTGGTGTGTGTGTGGTGACTGGACAGTCCCCGCTGTGTGTGTGTGGTGACTGGACAGTCCCCGCTGGTGTGTGTGGTGACTGGACAGTCCCCGCTGGTGTGTGTGTGGTGACTGGACAGTCCCCGCTGGTGTGTGTGTGGTGACTGGACAGTCCCCGCTGGTGTGTGTGTGGTGACTGGACAGTCCCCGCTGGTGTGTGTGTGGTGACTGGACAGTCCCCGCTGGTGTGTGTGTGGTGACTGGACAGTCCCCGCTGGGTGTGTGTGGTGACTGGACAGTCCCCGCTGGTGTGTGTGTGGTGACTGGACAGTCCCCGCTGGTGTGTGTGTGGTGACTGGACAGTCCCCGCTGGTGTGTGTGTGGTGACTGGACAGTCCCCGCTGTGTGTGTGTGTGGTGACTGGACAGTCCCCGCTGGTGTGTGTGGTGACTGGACAGTCCCCGCTGGTGTGTGTGTGGTGACTGGACAGTCCCCGCTGGTGTGTGTGGTGACTGGACAGTCCCCGCTGGTGTGTGTGGTGACTGGACAGTCCCCGCTGGTGTGTGTGTGTGGTGACTGGACAGTCCCCGCTGTGTGTGTGTGGTGACTGGACAGTCCCCGCTGGTGTGTGTGTGGTGACTGGACAGTCCCCGCTGGTGTGTGTGTGTGGTGACTGGACAGTCCCCGCTGGTGTGTGTGGTGACTGGACAGTCCCCGCTGGTGTGTGTGGTGACTGGACAGTCCCCGCTGGTGTGTGTGTGGTGACTGGACAGTCCCCGCTGTGTGTGTGTGGTGACTGGACAGTCCCCGCTGTGTGTGTGTGGTGACTGGACAGTCCCCGCTGGTGTGTGTGTGTGTGTGGTGACTGGACAGTCCCCGCTGGTGTGTGTGGTGACTGGACAGTCCCGCGTGTGTGTGGTGACTGGACAGTCCCCGCTGGTGTGTGTGTGTGTGGTGACTGGACAGTCCCCGCTGGTGTGTGTGGTGACTGGACAGTCCCCGCTGTGTGTGTGTGGTGTGTGTGGTGTGTGGTGACTGGACAGTCCCCGCTGGTGTGTGTGGTGACTGGACAGTCCCCGCTGGTGTGTGTGGTGACTGGACAGTCCCCGCTGGACAGTCCCCGTGTGTGTGTGTGGTGACTGGACAGTCCCCGCTGGTGTGTGTGGTGACTGGACAGTCCCCGCTGGTGTGTGTGTGGTGACTGGACAGTCCCGCGCTGGACAGTGTGTGTGTGTGGTGACTGGACAGTCCCCGCTGGACAGTGTGTGTGTGTGGTGACTGGACAGTCCCCGCTGTGTGTGTGTGGTGACTGGACAGTCCCCGCTGGTGTGTGTGTGTGGTGACTGGACAGTCCCCGCTGGTGTGTGTGTGTGGTGACTGGACAGTCCCCGCTGGGTGTGTGTGTGTGGTGACTGGACAGTCCCCGCTGGTGTGTGTGTGTGGTGACTGGACAGTCCCCGCTGGTGTGTGTGGTGACTGGACAGTCCCCGCTGACAGTCCCCGTGTGTGTGTGGTGACTGGACAGTCCCCGCTGTGTGTGTGTGGTGACTGGACAGTCCCCGCTGGTGTGTGTGTGGTGCTGGACAGTCCCCGTGGTGTGTGTGGTGACTGGACAGTCCCCGCTGGTGTGTGTGTGTGTGGTGACTGGACAGTCCCCGCTGGTGTGTGTGGTGTGTCCCCGCTGTGTGTGTGTGGTGACTGGACAGTCCCCGCTGGTGTGTGTGGTGACTGGACAGTCCCCGCTGGGTGTGTGTGGTGACTGGACAGTCCCCGCTGGTGTGTGTGTGTGGTGACTGGACAGTCCCCGCTGGGTGCTGTGTGTGTGGTGACTGGACAGTCCCCGCTGGGTGTGTGTGTGGTGACTGGACAGTCCCCGCTGGTGTGTGTGTGGTGACTGGACAGTCCCCGCTGGTGTGTGTGGTGACTGGACAGTCCCCGCTGGTGTGTGTGGTGACTGGACAGTCCCCGCTGGTGTGCGTGGTGACTGGACAGTCCCCGCTGGTGTGTGTGTGGTGACTGGACAGTCCCCGCTGGTGTGTGTGGTGACTGGACAGTCCCCGCTGGTGTGTGTGGTGACTGGACAGTCCCCGCTGGTGTGTGTGGTGACTGGACAGTCCCCGCTGGTGTGTGTGGTGACTGGACAGTCCCCGCTGGTGTGTGTGTGTGGTGACTGGACTGTCCCCGCTGGTGTGTGTGGTGACTGGACAGTCCCCGCTGGTGTGTGTGTGGTGACTGGACAGTCCCCGCTGGTGTGTGTGGTGACTGGACAGTCCCCGCTGGTGTGTGTGTGTGTGGTGACTGGACAGTCCCCGCTGGTGTGTGTGTGTGTGGTGACTGGACAGTCCCCGCTGGTGTGTGTGGTGACTGGACAGTCCCCGCTGGTGTGTGTGTGGTGACTGGACAGTCCCCGCTGGTGTGTGTGGTGACTGGACAGTCCCCGCTGGTGTGTGTGTGGTGACTGGACAGTCCCCGCTGGTGTGTGTGTGGTGACTGGACAGTCCCCGCTGGTGTGTGTGTGTGTGGTGACTGGACAGTCCCCGCTGGTGTGTGTGGTGACTGGACAGTCCCCGCTGGTGTGTGTGTGGTGACTGGACAGTCCCCGCTGGTGTGTGTGGTGACTGGACAGTCCCCGCTGGTGTGTGTGGTGACTGGACAGTCCCCGCTGGTGTGTGTGGTGACTGGACAGTCCCCGCTGGTGTGTGTGTGTGTGGTGACTGGACAGTCCCCGCTGGTGTGTGTGGTGACTGGACAGTCCCCGCTGGTGTGTGTGGTGACTGGACAGTCCCCGCTGGTGTGTGTGTGTGGTGACTGGACAGTCCCCGCTGGTGTGTGTGTGGTGACTGGACAGTCCCCGCTGGTGTGTGTGTGTGGTGACTGAACAGTCCCCGCTGGTGTGTGTGTGTGGTGACTGGACAGTCCCCGCTGGTGTGTGTGTGTGGTGACTGGACAGTCCCCGCTGGTGTGTGTGTGTGGTGACTGGACAGTCCCCGCTGGTGTGTGTGTGGTGACTGGACAGTCCCGCTGGTGTGTGTGGTGACTGGACAGTCCCCGCTGGTGTGTGTGTGTGGTGACTGGACAGTCCCCGCTGGTGTGTGTGTGGTGACTGGACAGTCCCCGCTGGTGTGTGTGGTGACTGGACAGTCCCCGCTGGTGTGTGTGGTGACTGGACAGTCCCCGCTGGTGTGTGTGTATGGTGACTGGACAGTCCCCGCTGGTGTGTGTGTGTGGTGACTGGACAGTCCCCGCTAGTGTGTGTGTGGTGACTGGACAGTCCCCGCTGGTGTGTGTGTGTGGTGACTGGACAGTCCCCGCTGGTGTGTGTGTGGTGACTGGACAGTCCCCGCTGGTGTGTGTGGTGACTGGACAGTCCCCGCTGGTGTGTGTGTGGTGACTGGACAGTCCCCGCTGGTGTGTGTGTGGTGACTGGACAGTCCCCGCTGGTGTGTGTGGTGACTGGACAGTCCCCGCTGGTGTGTGTGGTGACTGGACAGTCCCCGCTGGTGTGTGTGGTGACTGGACAGTCCCCGCTGGTGTGTGTGTGTGGTGACTGGACAGTCCCCGCTGGTGTGTGTAGTGACTGGACAGTCCCCGCTGGTGTGTGTGTGGTGACTGGACAGTCCCCGCTGGTGTGTGTGGTGACTGGACAGTCCCCGCTGGTGTGTGTGTGGTGACTGGACAGTCCCCGCTGGTGTGTGTGGTGAGTGGACAGTCCCCGCTGGTGTGTGTGGTGACTGGACAGTCCCCGCTGGTGTGTGTGTGTGTGTGTGTGTACTCACCTAGTTGTACTCACCTAGTTGTGCTTGCGGGGGTTGAGCTCTGGCTCTTTGGTCCCGCCTCTCAACCGTCAATCAACAGGTGTACAGGTTCCTGAGCCTATTGGGGTCTATCATATCTACACTTGAAACTGTGTATGGAGTCAGCCTCCACCACATTGCTTCCTAATGCATTCCATTTGTCAACCACTCTGACACTAAAAAAGTTCTTTCTAATATCTCTGTGGCTCATTTGGGCACTCAGTTTCCACCTGTGTCCCCTAGTGCGTGTGCCCCTTGTGTTAAATAGCCTATCTTTATCAACCCTGTCGATTCCCTTGAGAATCTTGAATGTGGTGATCATGTCCCCCCTAACTCTTCTGTCTTCCAACGAAGTGAGGTTCAATTCCCGTAGTCTCTCCTCGTAGCTCATACCTCTCAGCTCGGGTACTAGTCTGGTGGCAAACCTTTGAACCTTTTCCAGTTTAGTCTTATGCTTGACTAGATACGGACTCCATGCTGGAGCCGCATACTCCAGGATTGGTCTGACATATGTGGTATATAATGTTCTGAAAGATTCCTTACACAAGTTTCTAAAGGCCGTTCTTATGTTAGCCAACCTGGCATATGCTGCTGATGTTATCCTCTTGATATGAGCTTCAGGGGACAGGTCTGGCGTGATATCAACCCCCAGGTCTTTCTCTCTCTCTGACTCTTGAAGTATTTCATCTCCCAAGTGATACCTTGTATCTGGTCTCCTGCTTCCTACTCCTATCTTCATTACATTACATTTGCTTGGGTTAAACTCTAACATCCATTTGTTCGACCATTCCTGCAGCTTGTCCAGGTCTTCTTGAAGCCTCAAGCTGTCCTCCTCTGTCTTAATCCTTCTCATAATTTTGGTGTCGTCAGCAAACATTGAGAGGAATGAGTCTATACCCTCTGGGAGATCATTTACGTATATCAGAAACAGGATAGGTCCAAGCACAGAGCCCTGTGGGACTCCACTGGTGACTTCCCGCCATTCTGAGGTCTCACCCCTCACTATAACTCTCTGCTTCCTATTGCTTAGGTACTCCCTTATCCACTGGAGCGCCCTACCAGTTACTCCTGCCTGTTTCTCCAGCTTATGCATCAACCTTTTATGGGGTACTGTGTCAAAAGCTTTCCAACAGTCCAAAAAAATGCAGTCCGCCCATCCTTCTCTTTCTTGCTTAATCTTTGTCACCTGATCATAGAATTCTATCAAGCCTGTAAGGCAAGATTTACCCTCCCTGAACCCATGTTGATGGGTTGTCACGAAGTCTCTTGTCTCCAGATGTGTTACTAGGTTTTTTCTCACAATCTTCTCCATCACATTGCATGGTATACAAGTTAAGGACACTGGCCTGTAGTTCAGTGCCTCTTGTCTGTCACCCTTTTTAAATATTGGTACTACATTAGCAGTCTTCCATACTTCTGGTAGGTCTCCCGTTTCCAGTGACCTACTATACACTATGGAGAGTGGCAAGCAAAGTGCTCCTGCACACTCTTTCAATACCCATGGTGAGATTCCGTCCGGCCCAACAGCTTTTCTCACATCCAGCTACAATAGGTGCTTCTTGACCTCATCTCTTGTAATTTCGAACCTTTCCAAGGTCACCTGGTTTGCTGCCACCTCTCCTAGCACCGTGACTTCTCCCTGTTCTATTGTAAAGACCTCCTGGAACCTTTTGTTGAGTTCTTCACACATCTCTTTGTCAATCTCTGTGTACCTGTCCTCGCCCACCCTAAGTTTCATCACCTGTTCCTTCACTGTTGTCTTCCTCCTGATGTGACTGTGTAGTAGCTTTGGTTCGGTCTTGGCTTTATTAGCTATATCATTTTCATACCTTTTCTCAGCTGCTCTTCTCACACTGACATACTCGTTCCTGGTTCTCTGGTATCTCTCTCTACTTTCTGGTGTTCTGTTATTACGGAAGTTCCTCCATGCCCTTTTGTTCAGCTCCTTTGCTTTCATACATTCCCTATTAAACCACGGATTCTTCCTTTGCTTCTCTGTTTTTTCCTGTCGGGCTGGGATAAACCTGCTTACAGCCTCCTGACATTTTTGGGTGACATAGTCCATCATGTCTTGTACAGACTTAGTTCCGTGTGTGTGTGCGTGTGTGTGTGTGTGTGTGTGTGTGTGTGTGTGTGTGTGTGTGTGTGTGTGTGTGTGTGTGTGTGTGTGTGTGTGTGTGTGTGTGTGTGTGTGTGTGTACTGTGTGTGTGTGTGTACTCACCTATTTGTGCTTGCGGGGGTTGAGCTCTGGCTCTTTGGTTCCGCCTCTCAAATGTCAATCAACTGGTGTATAGATTCCTGAGCCTACTGGGCTCTATCATATCTACATTTGAAACTGTGTATGGAGTCAGCCTCCACCACATCACTGCCTAATGCATTCCATCCGTTAACTACTCTGACACTGAAAAAGTTCCTTCTAACGTCTCTGTGGCTCATGTGGGTACTCAGTTTCCACCTGTGTCCCCTTGTTCGCGTCCCACCAGTGTTGAATAATTTATCCTTGTTTACCCGGTCGATTCCTCTGAGGATTTTGTAGGTTGTGATCATGTCTCCCCTTACTCTTCTATCTTCCAGTGTCGTAAGGTACATTTCCCGCAGCCTTTCCTCGTAACTCATGCCTCTTAGTTATGGGACTAGTCTAGTGGCATACCTTTGTACTTTTTCCAGCTTCGTCTTGTGCTTGACAAGATACGGGCACCATGCTGGGGCCGCATACTCCAGGATTGGTCTTACATATGTGGTGTACAAGATTCTGAATGATTCCTTACACAGGTTCCTGAACGCTGTTCTGATGTTAGCCAGCCTTGCATATGCCGCAGACGTTATTCTTTTTATGTGGGCTTCAGGAGACAGGTTTGGTGTGATATCAACTCCTAGATCTTTCTTTCTGTCCGTTTCATTAAGTACTTCATCTCCTATCCTGTATCCTGTGTCTGGCCTCCTGTTTCCACTGCCTAGTTTCATTACTTTGCATTTACTCGGGTTGAACTTCAACAGCCATTTGTTGGACCATTCACTCAGTCTGTCTAGGTCATCTTGTAGCCTCCTACTATCGTCCTCAGTTTCAATCCTCCTCATAATTTTTGCATCATCGGCAAGCATTGAGAGAAACGATTCTATACGTTCTGGGAGATCATTTACATATATTAGAAACAGTATAGGTCCAAGGACTGACCCCTGCGGGACTCCACTCGTAACGTCTCGCCAATCTGAGACCTCACCCCTCACACTGACTCGTTGTTTCCTGTTGCCTAGGTACTCCTGTATCCAACGGAGTACCTTTCCTTTCACTCCAGCCTGCATCTCCAGCTTTTTCACTAGCCTCTTGTGTGGTACTGTATCAAAGACTTTCTGACAATCCAAAAATATGCAGTCTGCCCACCCTTCTCTTTCTTGCCTTATTTTTGCTGAATGGTCGTAGAATTCAAGTAACCCTGTGAGGCAGGACCTGCCATCCCTGAATCCATGTTGGTGCTGTGTTACAAAGTTCTTTCGCTCCAGGTGCTCCACTAGCTTTCTTCGCACAATCTTCTCCATCAGCTTGCATGGTATGCAGGTTAGGGACACTGGCCTGTAATTCAGTGCCTCTTGTCTATCCCCTTCCTTGTATATCGGGACTACGTTAGCTGCTTTCCAAATTTCTGGCAGTTCCCCTGTTGCCAGTGATTTGTTATACACTATGGAGAGTGGTAGGCACAGTTCTTCTGCTCCTTCCTTTAGTAACCAAGGGGAGATTCCATCTGGGCCTATAGCCTTTGTCACATCCAACTCTAGTAAACACTTCCTTACTTCCCCGCTGGTAATCTCAAACTCTTCCAGTGGTTCCTGGTTAGCTATTCCCTCTCTTATCTCTGGGATTTCTCCTTGCTCTAAGGTCAAGACCTCTTGGAATTTCTTATTCAGTTCCTCACACACTTCCTTGTCGTTTGTTGTGAATCCTTCTGCCCCTATCCTTAATTTCATAACCTGTTCCTTTACTGTTGTTTTTCTCCTGATGTGGCTGTGTGTGTGTGTGTGTGTGTGTGTGTGTGTGTGTGTGTGTGTGTGTGTGTGTGTGTGTGTGTGTGTGTGTGTGTGTGTGTGTGTGTGTGTGTGTGTACTCACCTAGTTGTGTTTGCGGGGGTTGAGCTCTGGCTCTTTGGTCCCGCCTCTCAACCGTCAATCAACAGGTGTACAGATTCCTGAGCCTATTGGGCTCTTATCATATCTACACTTGAAACTGTGTATGGAGTCAGCCTCCACCACATCACTTCCTAATGCATTCCATTTGTCAACCACTCTGACACTAAAAAAGTTCTTTCTAATATCTCTGTGGCTCATTTGGGCACTCAGTTTCCACCTGTGTCCCCTTGTGCGTGTGCCCCTTGTGTTAAATAGACTGTCTTTATCTACCCTATCAATTCCCTTCAGAATCTTGAATGTGGTGATCATGTCCCCCCCATGTGATCATGTGGGAGTGTGTGTGTGTGTGTGTATGTTCGACTGAAGTATATGTTGTCGACATAATATAAAAAAATGGTTAGAAAGGTGGGGTCCAAGAGCTAATAGCTCGATTCTGCAGACAAATAGTAAATATACACACACGCACATACACATACAGGCGGCATGATATTGATTTATCGGGTCCTAAATATATTGCCTACGCAACACTGAGTAATGTGTGTGTGTGCAACAGTGAGTGGCGGACCATAAACACACACACACTGGTCTTCAGGCCGGGGACACATCTCGGACCCGCCCCAACAACAGCCTGGCAGAACGGGGCGAGGCGGCAAGCGATGTAAAATGATGGGTATACATGGCCCACCACCTGCCCTCATGGGTATCTGAACTGATGAAGGCCCACGTGTACCCGCTCCTGTGTGTGGGTCAAGCCCCAAGGTGTGGGTCAAGCCTCAGGGAGTGTCGGTCAGGCCCCCAGGGAGTGTGGGTCAAGCCCCAGGGAGTGTGGGTCAGGCCCCAGGGTGTGTGAGTCAAGCCCCAGGGAGTGTGGGTCAGGCCCCAGGGAGTGTGGGTCAAGCCCCAGGGAGTGTGGGTCAGGCCCCAGGGAGTGTGGGTCAGGCCCCAGGGAGTGTGGGTCAAGCCCCAGGGACTGTGGGTTAGGCTCCAGGGAGTGTGGGTCAGGCCCCAGGGTGTGTGGGTCAGGCCCCCAGGGAGTGTGGGCAAAGCCCCAGGGAGTGTCAGTCAGGCCCCCAGGGAGTGTGGGTCAGGCCCCCAGGGAGTGTGGGTCAGGCCCAGGGTGTGTGGGTCAGGCCCCAGGGTGTGTGGGCAAAGCCCCAGGGAGTGTCGGTCAGGCCCCCAGGGAGTGTGGGTCAGGCCCCCAGGGTGTGTGGGTCAGGCCCCAGAGTGTATGGGTCAGGCCCCCAGGGAGTGTCGGTCAGGCCCCCAGGGAGTGTGGGTCAGGCCCCAGGGTGTGTGGGTCAGGCCCCAGAGTGTGTGCGTCAGGCCCCCAGGGAGTGTCGGTCAGGCCCCCAGGGAGTGTGGGTCAGGCCCCAGGGTGTGTGGGTCAGGCCCCAGGGTGTGTGGCTCAGCCCCCAGGGTGTGTGGGTCAGGCCCCAGGGAGTGTGGGTTAGGCTCCAGGGTGTGTGGGTCAGGCCCCCAGGGAGTGTGGGTTAGGCTCCAGGGAGTGTGGGTCAGGCCCCAGGGTGTGTGGGTCAGGCCCCCAGGGAGTGTGGGTTAGGCTCCAGGGAGTGTGGGTCAGGCCCCAGGGAGTGTGGGTCAGGCCCCCAGGGTGTGTGGGTCAGGCCCCAGGGTGTGTGGGTCAGGCCCCAGGGTGTGTGGGTCAGGCCCCAGGGTGTGTGGGTCAGGCCCCAGGGAGTGTGGGTCAGCCCCCAGGGTGTGTCAGGCCCAGGGTGTGTGGGTCAGCCCCCAGGGTGTGTGTGTCAGGCCCCCAGGGTGTGTGGATCAGCCCCCAGGGTGTGTGGGTCAGCCCCCAGGGTATGTGGGTCAGGCCCCTGGGAGTGTGGGTCAGGCCCCAGGGAGTGTGGGTCAGTCCCCAGGGTGTGTGGGTCAGCCCCCAGGGTGTGTGGGTCAGCCCCCAGGGTGTGTGGGTCAGGCCCCAGGGTGTGTGAGTCAAGCCCCAGGGAGAGCGTCAGGCCCCCAGGGTGTGTGGGTCAGGCCAAAGGGAGTGTGGGTCAAGCCCCAGGGAGTGTGGGTCAAGACCCCAGGGAGTGTGGGTCAGGCCCCAGGGAGTGTGGGTCAGCCCCCAGGGTGTGTGCGTCAGGCCCCAGGGAGTGTGGGTCAGGCCCCAGGGAGTGTGGGTCAAGCCCCCAGGGAGTGTGGGTCAAGCCCCCAGGGTGTGTGGGTCAGGCCAAAGGGAGTGTGGGTCAAGCCCCAGGGAGTGTGGGTCAAGACCCCAGGGAGTGTGGGTCAGGCCCCAGGGAGTGTGGGTCAGCCCCCAGGGTGTGTGGGTCAGGCCCCAGGGAGTGTGGGTCAGGCCCCAGGGAGTGTGGGTCAAGCCCCCAGGGAGTGTGGGTCAAGCCCCCAGGGTGTGTGGGTCAAGCCCCAGGGAGTGTGTCAGGCCCCCAGGGTGTGTGGGTCAGGCCCCAGGGAGTGTGGGTTAGGCCCCAGGGAGTGAACAACGCACCTATGTGAACAACGCCCCTGTGAACAAAGCTCCTGTGTGAACAACGTCCCTGTGTGAACAACGCTCCTGTGAACAACGTCCCTGTGTGAACAACGCACCTGAGTGAACAACGCTCCTGTGTGAACAACGCTCCTGTGTGAACAACGCTCCTGTGGGAACAACGCTCCTGTGTGAACAACGCTCCTGTGTGAACAACGCCCCTGAGTGAACAACGCTCCTGTGTGAACAACGCTCCTGTGTGAACAACGCTCCTGAGTGAACAACGCTCCTGAGTGAACAACGCCCCTGAGTGACCAACGCTCCTGTGTGAACAACGCTCCTGTGTGAACAACGCCCCTGAGTGAACAACGCTCCTGTGTGAACAACGCCCCTGTGTGAACAACGCCCCTGTGTGAACAACGCTCCTGTGTGAACAACGCTCCTGAGTGAACAACGCTCCTTTGTGAACAACGCTCCTGTGTGAACAACGCCCCTGAGTGAACAACGCTCCTGTGTTAACAACGCTCCTGTGTGAACAACGCACCTGTGTGAACAACGCTCCTGTGTGAACAACGCTCCTGTGTGAACAACGCTCCTGTGTGAACAACGCCCCTGAGTGAACAACGCTCCTGTGTGAACAACGCACCTGTGTGAACAACGCTCCTGTGTGAACAACGCACCTGTGTGAACAACGCCCCTGAGTGAACAACGCCCCTGTGTGAACAACGCACCTGTGTGAACAACGCCCCTGTGTGAACAACGCACCTGTGTGAACAACGCCCCTGTGTGAACAACGCTCCTGTGTGAACAACGCTCCTGACGCATATCTCAAGCCCATTCTTCAAGTTCCAAGCTCATCAAGCTTGACACCTCAGTTCAGCAATATTTTGAAAATTAAAAACATCCATCATTCCCAGTAATCTTGTGCAAATCTTCAAATGTTGGTTACGATGAAAATTTCCAATGGAAGCCCAGCCAATAAAAATTAGTTTCTGTTTCTTGAAAAAAAACAGTTTCTACAAAAAAACGGTATGAGCAGCCGTTTCTTGAAAATATGTACGTGTAGCTGTTTTTAAATTTGCGTCGGCAAACAGTAACCTCATACAAATTACGTCTGAATTTGGCCCTTTGCCCATATGGCCGTAAATGGACGTAATTTGAAAATTAAAAAAAAATCAAATAAATTTAGGATTTTATTTTCCAAAACAGTAAGTTAAGGGTCCTGTGGTGGGTTAGGAGGGCGGGAAATTCTCCTGACGTTTCAAAACGTTATGAAAACCGTTAATTGAACGTTTCCTCTTCTAATGGATGTAATGTGAATTTAAATCTTCTCAAGAAAGTAACGTACTGTCCCGTTTTCTGTTGAGAGTCGTCCGGCTTACTCGGTTAGGTTAGGAGAGGAAACTTTCATTTAACGGTTTTCATTACGTTTTCAAGCTTCAGGAGAATTTCCTGCCCTCCTAACCTACCACAGGACCCTTAACTTAATGTTTCTTGAAAAAAAAGCCTAGATTTATTTTAATTTTTTTTCCTTTTCAAATTACGTCCATTTTCGGCCATACTGGCAAAGGGCCAAATTCAGACGTAATTTGCAATAGGACAGGTTGTCTGTCAAGCAGTCAGAAGTTAATAATGATATATTTACCTTTGTTGTAATTCCCTCATTAGAGACTGGTGTATAACAGGGCAGACTGAATCAATGGTCAAATATAATTGGTAGCTCTAAGTTTATTTGTAATTTTATCTTATTTGTTTTATTTGTGGAACATTTGCAAATTAATCATGGTCAAAAGATCAGAAAACAGAACCAGAGTAAAGAATAATCTGAGACATGGATCAAGAGAACAAATCAATTGAGCATTTCTCTTTGGCTGTAAACACTTTTATTGTACTGAGAGCCGTCAGAACACGGACGCTAAGGGGGGGAGAGAGAGAGAGAGAGAGAGAGAGAGAGAGAGAGAGAGAGAGAGAGAGAGAGAGAGAGAGAGAGAGAGAGAGAGAGAGAGAGAGAGAGAGAGAGAGAGACAGACAGACAGACAGACAGACAGAGAGAGACAGAGACAGACAGACAGACAGAGTGGTGTAGGTGGGTGAGAGGAACAAGACGGAGGGGAAGGCAGGACAGGAGTGACAGTAAACTAAGCAAGGATCAGTGAGGGAGAAGAGCCGTAAGACAGAACAAGGAGGAGGAGGAGGCGCATGACGAGCCAGCCCGAGACAGGTGTGGAGAGCAGCACCGTCTGATAATGTAGACGGTGAAGACGGCTGGTGGCGAGCGGTAGTGACGGAGGCGTGTGTACCTGTCCTCACCTGTGCTGCCGTCTGGGGCCCTGTCACCGGCTTACTGCCACCTGTCACTTCCACACACCATACCCCTCTCTCTCTCTCTCTCTCTCTCTCTCTCTCCATAGTCCACACCCACATGCCTTCTGCTTTACTCAATTTATCAAACTTCTTCATTACCTCACCTTTATATCAATCATTCACAGGTTGAAACTCCACTTTGTCAATACAGTAACAAAAACTAGTTGCCAATCTTTATTGCATCAATTAGCGTCCAGTGTTTGTCTTCAACAAGGCCTCCAAGAGGTTAATTACCTTGTCGCCTCTTCAAACGAGTCATTGCGCAGTGTTGTTAGGCTTGTGGGAGGTGGTGAGGCGCGCGTGGCTCTCACTGTCTCATCAAACCACCTGGAGGCAACGCTAAACTGTTGCGTCTGGTGTATGAGTTGACTCCTGCAGGCCGTGTGGATGGTCGACTTGTGGAAGTTGATCACTGTCGGTGATGGTATTCAACCCTCCGGGCTCCATCACTCAGCCCTCAACACACACACACACACGCACGCACGCACGCATACCAAAAGCAGAAACATAAATAAAATCCACATCATCTCCACACACGCAAAACGGACGCCACCCTTCACACACACAACCTCCCTCTACACACACGCGCGAGCACACACACGAACCTAAACCTGAAGACGCTAGAAAAATGGAAGGAACGGGGAGA
>NC_059637.1:6091830-6155379 GCF_020424385.1 Procambarus clarkii
GATAGCAGGAATATGTGTGGGTTATATGGGTACACCCATGTGGTGGGGGGCAGGACTGTTGGATACCCCCACGGCCAACCTGGGCCCCTAGTCAACCTGCTCACCCTAGCCAACCTGTCCTCCTAGCTAACCTGTCCTCCTAGCCAATTAACCTGTCCCCCTAGCCAACCTGTCCCCCCTAGCCAACCTGTCCCCCTAGCCAACCTGTCCCCCTAGCCAACCCTGTCCTCCTAGCCAGCCTGTCCCCCTAGCCAAACTGTTCTCCTAGCCAACCTGTCCCCCTAGCCAGCCTGTCCTCCTAGCCAGCTTGTCCCCCTAGCCAACCTGTCCTCCTAGCCAACCTGTCCCCCTAGCCAACCTGTCCCCCTAGCCAACCTGTCCCCCTAGCCAACCTGTCCCCCTAGCCAACCTGTCCTACAAAGAACGTCGTATTTTGACGTATGCGTTATACAAGGTCAAACATCGTCGTACTAGAAAATGGCAGCGGCTGGCGAAAGTGACGTACTGTCCCGTTTTCTGTTTTGGGTCCTCTGGCAGGTTAGGATAAGGGCACTTTAGTACGATAGTTTACTGACGTTGGGGGACCTGAGGAGGACGGGCTGCTCCAGAATAGCAACATTCCCAGCATCAACCGTCTATTTAGTGTAGCAGCTCTCAACCCTGTCTATGCAACACGGAGGGATATGTACGTATGCTAGTTACTATTGTATAAATGTATTCATTGTATAAATGTTACCATTGTATAAATGTTCAAATCTGTGGTGAAAAATACAGTGGAAAAGACCAATTTGCCCGATAATTGACAATGATGTCATCACTGCCATAGATGAAACGAAGGTTCACTCCTGCCATAGTCGCGCTATTCTTTTGAAATATATATATATATATATATATATATATATATATATATATATATATATATATATACATACATTTAAGCCAACTTTATTATACACGTGTACCCGGTATCCACGTGTAGCAAGAGGGACTACACACCCTGGAGAGGTCTGAGGGTACTTGCACGACCCTCCCCTAATTACAGTGACCCCCCTCCCTCATTAGACAGCCCCCCCCCTCTCATTACATTAACCTCCGCTCGTTACAGACACTCTCCCTTATTTACAATGACGCTCCTCGTTACAATACCCCTCTCATCATTACCTCGGGGCACATAACGTGATATATGGAGACGATACTCCCGACACCATCTGTCGACACTCCCGACACCAACTGCCGAAACTCCCGATAACAACTATCGACACTCCCGACACCAACTGTCGACACTCCCGACACCAACTGTCGACACTCCCGACACCAACTGTCGACACTCCCGACACCAACTGTCGACACTCCCGACACCAGCTGTCGACACTCCCGACACCAACTGTCGACACTCCCGACACCAACTGTCGACACTCCCGACAACAACTGTCGACACTCCCGACACCAACTGTCGACACTCCCGACACCAACTGTCGACACTCCCGACAACAACTGTCGACACTCCCGACAACAACTGTCGACACTCCCGACAACAACTGTCGACACTCCCGACAACAACTGTCGACACTCCCGACAACAACTGTCGACACTCCCGACAACAACTGTCGACACTCCCGACACTAATTCAGAGCTCGCTACCGGCGCCATTGCCAGCAGGCAGCACACGGTTTTGTTCACAGGAAAACTTAAGATTCTGAGCACCCATAACTCAAATCATTGCGATTTTGTGAGGAAGAACACAAATACTCAAAGACCCAGAGTTTGACCTTGTTTGGAAGGAAACAATACCGATTTCGTGTTCAATTGATGGATAAACAACGTTGTTGATTAGCTGCTGTCCAGCTGACTGATATTCTGCGCAACCCAGTACCCAACCCGTTCTCGCACTTGCTTAGTCAATATCTTGCTTATGAATAAGTGCATATGTGACATACTAATTTATTGTGAATATTTGAGTTTACCTTGAAAAGCTGAATAGAAAATCACAACCTAACCTAACCTTAGTATGTTAAGATATTACAATTAGTACTGAACCTATACCTATATTGATATTACAGTTTTACAAAAATAATAAAACAAAACTAAAATATATAAATAAACTGCAAAGTAACTCAGGATATTGTCAAATTGTGTATAAAATCTCTATTGTTTAATAAAACAAAGAAAAAGTTAGTGCCTTGAAAAAATATGGCTTGGAATATGTCAGATATATACATATTTATAAGCAAAATAGTGACTTTAAGCAATAAGTCATATATGTGCTGTCTTGTGCGAGAGCAGGTTGCACCCATACGCAGGGGCCCCAAACTGTCCTACCACACTTGACGCCCATGAATTTTTTTTTATAGGACCGTTTCACTGACCAGGTCACTTAAGAGTCCTACCCTGAATGGCGAGGCGATACCTTGCGGGCATCACTACAAGAGGCCACCTTAGAAGGTGTACTGAGCTTTACAGGGAAAGGTAGACCAAACTGCTCATTTAGGTGTTAGGTATCCCTGATTCCACCTTGGGGATTCATTTTACGACCTCTATTGGAGGGGAATGAATAGCTCCAGGCCTAGGAGTGTCTCAGGCACTAGGTTTGGCAGTGAATCGGTCCTCACTATATGGAGACGTCATGGAGAAGTCAAAGAGAAAGGGGCAATGGAGGCAGCTTTCAGACGAGGGACAGTGGACCGAGGTGCAGCAGGCACCAAAGAAAACTGCTGTTGAGGCTTCACCACGCACTTCTACCAACAACACACCAAACATAATAGACCTAGAAAGGTCAGCACCAGTCACACCAGCCAGCATCAAACAATGTACTTCTCTCCACAGCCCAGCCACAGGACAACAGTATGAGACAGGAGAGGACACCACCAGACTCACCAGGTTCTGGTGACCGTCATGGGACATGTGCCAGAAACATTCAATCTTGGAAATTGGGGAATATACTGACAGACCATACGTCCCGGAACCCCTGCGCTGCTTCAGGTGTCAGAAATACAGCCGCCATCAATCACGCTACACCGGACAGGAGGGATGCGGAGTGTGCAGCCTGAGACATACAACCAAAGACTGTATAGCCAAGCACAAGGCAAACCAGGCCACAATAGCCAAATGACCAAATTGTGGAGGCAAACATCATGCCTGGAGCACAACCTGGTCTGCACGGAAAGAAAAGGTGCAGACAGCTCAGGCCAGGACAACACACAGACCAGCACTACATACACCAACACCAACATCTGGAACAATTGTGCACAGCCACAGCAGAGACCCACTCTCACAGAACAAAATTTCTAGAATCTATCAATTCTAAATCAGAAAATACATAGAAATGCTGCAGAAATACAACAAAAGCAAAAACGCAAAAATCAATTACTTTCGGAAACAATACAACAAATTTAGTTTTACCACCGAGGTCCAGCTGAAAAACATAGTGAAGATCATGGCAGAAACCATTATCAATTGCCTACAGATGATGCAGAATGCCTCACAACAACAGACTCAAGAAATCACTTGTGTGATGGACAAGATCATACAGCAGACCACAGTTACACAAGAAATAGACAGTCCGAGACAAGATGGAGCACAAGAGGACAAACAACGCAACATGGACATACAAAACCCCAACAACAGTCGGGTAGTCAAGATACTAGACCATCAACATTTACAAAAGCAACTGCAAGAAGCAGTGATCACTCAAGATCAACAGAATCTTACAACATAAGAGACAGACACCAACAGCCAATGCAGTCTGATACGCAACACCACCAACAAAGAAGTACTGAACAGCAGAGATGCACAGGTTTCAACAACTCAAGAGGCAGGCACAATCAATGCAGCAACATCAATAAAGAAATACTGGATGGAAGCTATGCAAAGATTCCGACAACACAAGAAACGGCCACGAGCAATCAACACAGTCCAATGTGCAGCAATACCAACAGCAAAGCGATGGACCACAGTCATGCACAGATTCCAACAATGCAGAGGATGACCATCAGCAATCAGTGCAGTCCGATTTGCAGCGACACGACTTGTGAGGTGGAGAATATATCTCAATTCCTTAGAGGAGTTCTACTAGAACAGGCAACACCAACCGAAACCGTCGTCTGGCCATTACGAATACTGCAGTGGAACATTCAAGGTCTTTGAAATAAAAACATGGATCATCCTACCATGGACAGGACACTGTTTGATGTTCTGTGAATCGACATAGCTGCCGTTTGTGGTGTGGAATTGTTGATTTAGCATTGGGTGGTGAAGCTTTCTACTGAGGACTACTGGGCGTTTCTGCACCGGTTTGATGGGCACACATTCCAGTTGCCGGGTGCTGCTGGGTCGGTTGTTATCTCCGACCGCAGAGGCACTTCTACCTACGTCAGTGTCCACAGCACCTCTATCGAGTTTCTGGAGGTGTTGATACGGTGGTACTTTGGCCAGTTTGGGAAGGTAGTGTCCGTGAGGATGAATGTTATCTCATCCAGTCGCTTGAGGGGCATCAAAAATTGCATTTGAATGCTGGAAATGCGACTTCGGTCTGACATCCCGTCATCTGTCAAACTGATGGGTTATTATGATCGTGTGTATTTTGCCCAGCAGCCACGAACATTTTTCTGTTGCAGGATGTCAGGGCACCAGGCTGCAGGGTGCTCTGCGGGCATCTTAGAACAGGTGAATCTATTCTGCGAGAAAGACATCCCACCACTGGTTGTTGCTGAAGCTTCCGCGGATGCTGATGTGTGTGTCCGTGGATGTCGTGCCCTCTGCGGATGCCTGCTGTTGAGGATGCGGGTGGTGTGGTTCGCCTGCTGGTGGCTGTGCCGTCGTCGTCTGTGAACTGCGAACTACCTGGACCTGTTGGATCGGTTGTTGTGTCCGATCGCAGTGGCGCTGTGACTTATGTCACAGTGACTTAGGTACATGGTGCCCCATTGAATTCCCGGAGATGCTGCTGCTGCGTTTCTTCAGGCAGTTCGGGACTGTGTCGCATGTGAGGTCTCGCCTCATGCAGGTCGGCGTTCAGTACCCAACCATAAAAGTGGTTGGGCACCATGCCTTTCCCCTGTTGCATCCCAAACCCTTATCCTGATCTCTTCCAAGAGCTATATAGTCGTAATGGCTTGGTGCTTTCCTCCTGATAGTTCCCTTCCCTGAGCGTTTGAGAGGCATCAGTAACAGCATCCGAATGCTGGAGATGCGGCTTCGGTCGGACGTTCCTTCTTTGGTTAAGCTCATGGGGTACTACATCCATGTGTATTATGCTCGGCAGCCGAGGACTTACTTTCGTTGTGGCACATCGGGCCACCTGGCTGCTAGATGCTTGACAAGTTTTGTCAAGAAGGTGAACTTCTTCCATGAGGAAGACTTCCCACAACTGGCTGCAGCCAAGGTGCTGGGAGGCGTGGTTGGTAGGGTACCCTTGGATGATGTGCCTCTTCGTGTGTCGGCTGGGGCATCTGTGCCTCGTGGGGACCGACACCGGATGCTTTGCAATCGTTGGGTGACTGTTCTGCGGCTGCCGATAGTAATGCTGGCACAGGTGTGGACGGCTGGTTGCCCTCCCTTCTCATCCGTCTTCTGTACCTCTTCCGCACTGTCCTTCTGTGGCTCCTGTCTGTTAGCCGCTTCTCCCTGCCTTGTCAGTGGGGTGTGAGGAGTTTTAGCCACCTTCTGGGTTTGGGCCTTGCCAGGGACCATCCTGCCAGTCTCTCCCGGGTTTCGGACTTGGTGGTGGAGCGTTCTGATGATTTACCCCCGGATCCCAAGTGCTTGCCACGTTCTTCCCCTGGTTTGGCCTTGGCAGGCTCCGCCTGGGCGGATGCGAGGGAGATTCAGAGATGTGTGTCATCTGATGACGTCGTGGTGACCCCTGGTATAGATGAAGTGGCTTCAGTGGTAGTGGTGGCCGAGGTCCACGCAGCAGACGGTGGCAGTAGTGTGTGTGTGTGTGTGTGTGTGTGTGTGTGTGCGGGGGGGGGGGGGGGGGGCTCTCATTGGATCCTGTGTCATCATCCAGCACCTCCTGATATGGGCTCCCCACAGTGAGAGGCGATGCTTTCTTCTGAGGTGGCTGCTGTGGCTCGTGACGTTGTGCTGGTTTTAAAGAAGGATGTTCATTCATCTGGGGGCTCTGTTCCTGTGCCCAGCAACCTGTTGTGTGTGCAAACCCTGTGGAATTGCCCCCAGTGTTGCGGCCCTGAGGAGGCCGCTGTCACAGCAAGGTGGTGCGTGAGGGTATACATTTGGAACTCGCTATGGAAGAATTGGTGCGGCCGATACCCCAGGTGCTCGTTCACTGTGTGGGTGCCCAGCATGAAGTCGTTCATCTATAGATTGCCCGATTTTATGCTGCAACCTCAGGCATTGCCTGGGGGACAAATTACCGAAGATGTGATGATCATTTGGGAAGCATACTGCCTGCCGTTTCCAATGCAGGAGTTTCTGCCTAAGTATATGTAGGCGTCCGTTTCGCATGAGCATCGTCTTCTAGCTTCTGTTTCGTTCTATTGAATTTGCTGTGTGCCCTTCCGGCCTTTGTTATTTTTCTTTTGTGTACATTTGTCTTGTTTATGTTTGTATATTTGATTTTGTGGTGAGCATTTGTGTTGTGTGTATCTTTTTCTTGTACATAATGTCTAGCCTGAATCAATTGGCTATGTAGCGAGTAAACAATTTACTTGCTCCAACCTCTCATTAACACCAATGACTTCAATTAAATCTTTTCCTTAATTACAAGTAACATTCCTTCCATCCTACTGGAGGAAGCTGAGGTGCTCTGTCCAATAATATAAGTAGTCCAGTAATATAAGCAGTCAAGAAGCGAGTAAAAAAGTAAGCCCAGCATAATTTCCAGCGATTCAGTTAACTTCGGTACAGACAGACGCTTGGGAGTTACCACAACTCTTCAACCTCAAGAATGTAGCACTTGGTGTGTACAGTTCTAATCGACCCCAAGACGCTACAACTTCGACACAGAGAGCAGACAGCATAAAGCTACAACACTCTCGTTCCCTATCAAGTTTAGACACTCACGATTCTCCATCGAGCCGCCACGCTCTCCCGCATAGAGCTTTGTGACTCCGGCCCCACTCGGCTCTCTGCTCTGCACCAAGCTCCTTCTCAACGTCTACGACAATGCCAACAACCGACTACTGTAATCAAGACTACTAAATTAATGTGAAACCCACTAAACACTGTATCTAATCTACCCTACAACGTAACAATCGTACATTACAGTTGGTATCGTGTCCGTTGTAGACTGCGTTATATCTTGTTAGTTTTTATGTCTTTATTGCACTGCATTTGTGCATTTTTGTGTTTTTGAATTTCTGCATTTCACACGTTTGTGTTATGTTCCTCTGTATTTGGTTGTTGCTTTATTTTGTATTTGTATTTTCTTGTATTTAAGCAGCATGTTTTCATGTTAAAAAAAAAAATAATACCTTTGGCACCTAGATGGATATTGACTTGGCCTTTCCAATGTACACAATGCAATTTACATAACACCAAAATTCAGGATTATAAAACAGTTTCAAACCAGAACGCAAAGCAAGACAATGTATATAAATTGGTGAACTTCAGATTGAGAAAGACACTAAATAAAACCTCATTTGGAAATAGTAAGTAAGTAATTATCAAAAGAAGGCACCAAGCCGGGAAGGCTAAGTAGCGCCATCAAATGTGCGGAATAATCAGAGGGTGCTAAATATCACTAAGGAAGTCAATATGAGAACGTAAATGCATACGGCAAACGATATCAAAAGTATTTGATTCACCAAGTATTCTTTCGAGGGACAAGTGACCGTGAGGGACGGTTGGAAAGCAAGACACACGCTCGTTCTGGAAGTCAGGACATTCAACAAGGATATGCACGACAGTAAGAGAGACAATGCAGTTTGGACAACAAGGAGCAGGACGGTGCTCCATTAAGTGTCCATGAGTTAAGCATGTATGGCCTATATGCAGCCTTGCCAGAGCCGTTTCCCACCGCTAGTTACGGTGGTAGGAGGAAGCCCACAGAGACAGTATTCTTAAGAGTACGCAGTTTGTTACCAGTAACAGAAGACCAACAACCCTGCCAACGGGCAAGGTTGGCGGAATGAATAACTGGGTAAAAGTTGGAATTAGGAATACCTTTAGGGGAGATGAGACAGGTGGAGATAACTTACTTAACGGCAGCGTCCACACGCTCAGTTAAAGAGACACCAATATGGCTGGGAACCCAGCAAAACTATGTCTTAAATCTACTGGAGATAAGAATGGGCCAATGTTGAATCTCAACGACCACTGGATGGACTGGATTAAAGGACTCCAGATCCATGAGAGCTGCGAGTCAACTACAACTACAGAGGAGGATTGACAGTGAGAAGGCAGTAGACGAAGAGCATAGAGAATAGCATAAAATTCTGCCGTGAAGATGATAGTGTCCGGAGGCAGGCGACACATAGGTGTGGTCAAAAAACAACAGTAGCCTACACCGTCTGCAGATTTAGATCCATCGGTGAAGATGGAAATGGAGCGGGAGTGTGAAGAAAAGTGTTCAAGGAAAAGGCGTTTCAGAACTGTAGGAGGGGTAAAAGCTTTAGTGATGTGGGTCAGGGATTAACAAAATTTAGGAAGGGGGGACCCTCCATGGGGACAAGGACGGGACAACACGAGGAGAAATATTGGTAATACGAACCCAAAGAGAATTTTGCAGGAGAGAGAACTGGACAGAAAGAGGGAGGAGGTGAAGGAGAACAGGAACTACAGAAGGGGTAAAAGTCAAAGCACAACATAGGCGAGAGTAAGGGTGTTGTAAGAACTGTGCAAGGCAGCGAAGACAGTAGCGATCACTGTGGTCATGGAGAGACAGGAAACCAGTGTAAACATACAAGCTGAGGACAGGAGTCGAACAAAAGGCACCAGAGCTGAGACACAACCCAGTATGGTGCAAAGCATCAAGACAGCGAAGAGTAGAAGGAGAAGCAGACGAGTAAGCTGGGCAACCATAGTCGAGTTAAGACAGTATGAGAGAGGAATGTAAAGAGAGGAGAGTGCGCCTATCTGCTCCCCAAGAAGTATGGGACATAACCTTAAGTAGGTTAAGGGCCTTAGAGCATTCATCTTTGAGGTAAGGGATATGGGGCGACCAAGACAAACGAGTGTCAAAGATTAACCCCAAAAGCTTAGTGGAATCTTTGTACACAAGGGGATGACCATAAAGCAACAAAGAGGGACAAAAAACGACTTGCTTCTGAGTAAAAGTCATAGCACAAATCTTAGTTGCAAAGAACTTGTAGCCATGATTAGTGGCCCAACACGACACGGCATCAATCGCAAGGTGAAGCCGCCGTTGAAGGAGAGGCGAATCATCACCTCAACAGCAAAGAGTAAGATCGTCGACAGAGAGCGGAGAAGATGCCAGAAGGAAGGGAGGAAAGAAGACCACTGAGGGCAACCAGAAAAAAAGTAGTGTTCAGAACTCTACCTTGGGGTACACCTTTGTACTGCTGAAAAGAGGCAGAGAGTGGCACCAAATCTCACTCTAAAGGAACAACGAGAGAGGATGCTTTGGAGGAAGAGAGGGAGATTACCATGAAGGTCAAAAGAAGAAAGTTGGAACAGAATATGGAATCACCAGGTGGTGTCTTAAGCCTTTTCCAGGTTAAAAAGGACAACAACAATGGAGGTCTTCGCAGCAAAAGCAGTATGAATATAGACCTCCAAGTTTACCAAGACATCAGTCGTGCTGCAGCACTTACGAAAAAAAAAATTGAGAAGGGGAGAGGTGGCAATAGTGTGCTAAGAACCACATTGGACGAACATGACCATATGTTCAGAGAGTTTGCAGACACAACTTGTGAGGGCAATAGGGCGGAAGTCCTTAGGGGACCCTCCGAGAGACCCCGGTTTCCGAACAGGGAGTACAATGGCATCGAGCCAGTCTTTAGACTGATGACGACTCTCTGACCCAGTTATACAGATTCAGTAAAAACTGAGATGTGCATGGAGGGGAGATGGGGAAGCATCTCAATGAATGATATCTGAGCCCACTGCCGTAGAACCGCAGAGGGCAGGGGGCAGACTGAAGTTCAGAGAGTGAGAGAAGGGTTTGTTATAGGGAAGGGAGACAAGTGCTGAAATCCAAGGGTTGAGATTCAGGAACAGGCTTACGAAGAAAGAAGGATTGAGGAAAATGAGAACCGGAGCTAACAGTCGGAAAGTGGGAACCCAATTCGGTCGTGACCGTCACTGGGTCCGCCACTAGAGTACCACAGAGGTGAAGGACTGGAGAGACATCTGGAACTAACTTACGCGCTATCTTGCGGATTTTTTTCCAGATCTGCGGTAGAGGAGTATCGGACGTAATGGTGAAAATATAAGGTCTCCAACTCACATTTAGCTGTACGGATGGTCCTATGGGGCACTGCACTTGCCTTCAAAAGCAAAAAAGAATCACCCGTCTGCTGGCATCGGTATTTCTTCCAGGCTGCATGCTTACAGCAGACAGCCCGAGCACAGTCTGCATTCCACCAGGAAACGCACTTCAGCGTGCCCTGGGAGGTAGAGCGAGGAATAGAGTGGAGGGCAGCGTCGAAAACGGTGTCATAAAAAAGGAGGGCACAAGGGAGAGGCAGAGTGGGGAGGAGAGAGTAGCCCAGAGGGTAAATAAGTTCCAGTCAGCCTTGGTAAACTGCCACCTAGGGAAGGAGAGGGGAGGGTGAAGAGAAAAAGGTAACAAGGATGAGGAAATGGTCACTGTTATGGAGGTCATCAGGAAACCACCACGTGAAATCTAAGTAAAGAGACGACGAGCAAAGAGAAAGATCAAGACAGGAAAGGGTGTGAATTTGAGAGTCCACATGAGTGGGGTCATCAGAATTCAGAAGAGACAGAAGAAGAGAGGACGAACGGTTCGCAAAGGTGACCCCGGGTGTTTGTCAAAATATCACCCCAGAAGGTATGTCGACAGTTTAAATCACCCAACAGGAGAACAGGCTCTGGCAAGGAGTCCAACAGGTGCTTAAGAATAGGAAGAGAAAGCGGGACATTTGGGGGGGGGGGGAGATAATTGAAACAGACCGTATACCATTTACTCACAAAAACACGGGCAGCAGAATAATGGATAGGCGATTGAAAAAGTAGGGGGACGAAGGGAATATTAGTACGAATCAATACAGCAGTAGAGTTATGAGCCCCAGCTGAGACAGTAAGAGAAAGGAATAACCACGAAAGTGACCAGGACGAGCACCAAGCATCGGCTCCTGGAGACATACACACAGTGATGAAACATTTGTAATCAGAAGTTGGAGTTCATGGAAATTGGCAGAAAATCCACGAATATTCCATTACAGAATAGGCATTGTCAAAAAGAGAAAGAACAGCAACAGAGAACAATGAAGAAAAAGGTAAAGAAGAACACAGCATACTAAATAAGCTCAGGATCAGGGTCAGCAAAATCAGGGTTAGGGGGCATGGGTAAACTGAGTAAGGCTGGAGAGAAGGGAGTGGGAAGACAGACGGGGTCCTGAGTACGACACAACCGAGAGGGGCGGTCAAGGACAGCAGGAAGAGGGGGGGCAGAAATCGGGGAGCGCACTCAACAAGGGCAGCAACCGAGAGGGAATTGGGGGCTAAAGAAACCTTCATAGCTGGGACAGGGGGGCCCAACCACCGAAATGGGAGAGGACGTAGTGATAGAGTCAGAGGTGGGGGGCGAGGAAGAAAACGATGCCTTCTTACCCACTGGGGAGGAGGAGGGAGAGGGGCCCAGGCTTACGTTTCTGACTCAAAGAAACAAGTGTTCCAGCAACAACGTACTGGGCAACAGACTCAATTGTCTCAACAGGAGAAGAAGAGCATGAGTGAACAACATGGAGATTGCTCGGAGGATGATGGACAACAGCCTGGACAGACAGGCAGCGTGGAGGGCCAAGAGACTTAAGAAAGATAGGGCAGAGATGGGAAAGAAGACACAGGAGACATGGCAGACTGGGTAGGAAGGGGAAAACTCCAGATGGAGAACCAGGAGGGGGACCCTTTGGGACAGAACGTAAAGGAACTGTGGAGGAGGCATTGGGTGTGTCTGGGTCCGAGGCCTGGAATCGGTTGTGAGACTGAGTAAATTGGGAAGGACGAGGTGAGGTAGAATGCAACACGCGAGCATAAGATACGCCAGTGAAAGGGTTGAGACGGCGGACTTGGCGTCTGCGATCCCGGTGTTTCAGGCTGAGGACGGCTTCTTCAAGTTTGTAGTGTATACACACGTGGGAGAAGGTAGGGTGGGCGTCACCCCAATCGAGGCAGCGAGTCTGGGGAGAAGAGCACCGTCTTAGAGTGACCTTCGTCCCCACACATGAGGCATAGACAGTACTTGTACATTTGAGGGCACCATGCATGAACTTTCAGCACTTATTGTAAAGTCTAGGAGAGGGAATGTACTCCTGAACGGAGCATCTGGTACCAGCAAGAATTAGAGAGGGCAGAAGGGTCCTACTATCAAAGGTAATTTTCACAGCTCGAAGGGGATGATGGTGACGACCATGAGGGGGTCCAGTGGACATGTCCACCTGGAGGACAGAATGCCTTTGGGCTTCGAGGATATGTTTAATACCCTTGTGGCAGTCTTTGAGGTCCTTAACACTAGTTGCAACATTGTGCGGGAGGAGAACAGTGCCAACATTGGCGTTAAACCGATCATTTTTGGAGACCTGAACAGGGGTCTCCCCCAATGCAGGACAATGTGCCTAAGCAGGTAGCTGCATCCTGAGAAGGAGCAGCGACGACACGTGTACAGAGATGGGTGGGGTTAACAGTAACAGAGGCATCTACTGAATCAACAAGGTGTTCATGGAGGGAGAAATCATCAGGAGGTGTAAAATCCATATGGTGGAGATCAAAGTATTTAGCGCACGTAACAGGACCAAACAAGGTATGGAATGAATTAGTATCCGAAGGGATCGTGCGAGTGCGGCCGTGGTGGGGACGGCATTGAGAACCCCCCAGAGAAAAAGAGAAATGGGGAGTCACAATGAGAGACGGAGCCGTGCCAGGGCACGAGGAGGTCACCACTGGGGGCTTGGATCTCGACCGAACCACAGAGGTAGGGGAAGGGGGAGTAGTTTTAGGCCCAATGTAGCAGGGGCTACAAAGCCTGGTCTACATCACTGTCCGACTCAGGGGCCTGGTCGCCCATTCCATGAGCCTTGGGGTAAGAGAGGTCGTTTCGGTTTCCATGCAGCAGTCGTTATAAAAGTCTGGGACCTGGAACCAAGGGATACCACCTACCAGGGCAGCCAGGGAGGCTGCGCGCGGGCCAGTGCAGGAAGGGGTGCATCGTCCCCAGTGGTGCTCCCCCTTCTTAATAGGGGAGTCCTACTGCTTTGTATATTCTCCCACACTGGTGCAAAGACCTCATTCTTCCTTTCGCCCCAGCCTGGACACCCAGCCATCCACTTAGGGCAGCCCCTCGCGGGCTATCCCTCCAGCGGGAGGTCTGATGATTCACAAGGACCCTACATGGTGCCCTTCAGCACGTACAACACCCAAAGAGGGGGGCAGGAGGGGGAAGGGGCGAAGGCAACCCTCACCGGTCCCAGGGAGGTGAACACGAGACCATCATCATGCCAAAACGACACCACGAAGGGGTAATTTAGAAATAGGGTTGTGGTGTTTTGGAAGCGATTGTTCTGCCTCAGTCACGGCTTAACAGCTCAACAAGCTCTCAATAATCATGCATTTCAGAGACTTGTTAGTTTCCAGTTATGTTCTAGCAAGTTTGCAATCTAGGTAAGCACTAGCTAACACACGAGCCTTTACCAGGTGATATGCTCCTTCTCTTGGTGCTGCTTCTAGTATGTTCTGCTGAAAGGAAGCTGGCATCCATGCCTTCACTACAGGTAAATTTAAGATCTCTTGTCTATGCGAGGCTGAGATTAATGTTTAATATTAACTAATGTCAGCTGTTGATACTAGAAACTATTTATATATATATAAAATTCTACTGCATAAAGCATGAAATTCAAATAACAGTCTAATTATTACCAGATTTAAAATAGTTAAGAGGGATAATTTAGTTAAATGCATTATAGTATTATTCGTGGTTTCTTAAGCCAAACTAAAGGGATTGCTCACTACACAATATCCAAGAGCAACGTCGAATCAACGTCGAATTGAAGTTGAATTGGCGTTGGTGACGTTGAATGAGCCAACACCAGTCTTGGATACTGGGGCCACTGAGTAAAAGCCGGTCACTACTACACATCACAGTATGGAATGGTTGCTTAATCTTTACCTTCATGAGAGAATGTCTGTGTCTGTCTGTGACCACACGCTTGGGCCTAACCTCGTCAAAATTTGCAGGGGATATGTTCTGGGGTACTGGACGATCATAGGCGGTTTGGGGTCGCGAGAATTCAAGAGGTAACAGCGGGTACACAGGTGGGTACAGGAGCAGACGACTGCTGACTCCTGTTAGCAGGCTGAGAGCTTTCCCTTCCCATAGCTCATGGTAAGCCTTACCCTACTAGTTTTACACACAGGTGGGTACAGGAGCAGACGACTGCTGACTCCTGTTAGCAGGCTGAGAGCTTTCCCTTCCCATAGCTCATGGTAAGCCTTACCCTACTAGTTTTACACACAGGTGGGTACAGGAGCAGACGACTGCTGACTCCTGTTAGCAGGCTGAGAGCTTTCCCTTCCCATAGCTCATGGTAAGCCTTACCCTACTAGTTTTACACACAGGTGGGTATAGGAGCAGACGACTGCTGACTCCTGTTAGCAGGCTGAGAGCTTTCCCTTCCCATAGCTCATGGTAAGCCTTACCCTACTAGTATACCCTGAACATGATCCGCCAATCGGATAACGATCAGGTAACTAAATACTGCTGGGTGAACAGTGGCGAACAGTCAAGGATTGGCGCCCAGGCAATCCTCCCTGGCCATGACTCGAACCCAAAAAGCAAATCGCTGTGGAGGCGCGGGACGAGAATGTTTCCAGTGAACCACCAAAACGGCTTCTGTTGCGAGCCTGTTCTCTCTCTCGTGGGTAATGGCGCCCGCATACAGGCGTGCTCTTCCAGACCACCGTGTAGTGAGCCTCCTGGTAGACCACACACACGGGGGGCCTCCTGGTAGACCACACACACGGGGAGCCTCCTGGTACACCACACACACGGGAGCCTCCTGGTACACCACACACACGGGAGCCTCCTGGTAGACCACACACGGGAGCCTCCTAGTAGACCACACACACGGGAGCCTCCTGGTAGACCACACACACGGGAGCCTCCTGGTAGACCACACACACGGGAGCCTCCTGGTAGACCACACACACGGGAGCCTCCTGGTACACCACACACACGGGAGCCTCCTGGTAGACCACACACACGGGAGCCTCCTGGTAGACCACACGCACGGGAGCCTCCTGGTAGACCACACACACGGGAGCCTCCTGGTAGACCACACACACGGGAGCCTCCTGGTAGACCACACACGGGAGGCCTCCTGGTAGACCACACACACGGGAGCCTCCTGGTAGACCACACACACGGGGAGCCTCCTGGTAGACCATACACACGGGAGCCTCCTGGTAGACCACACACGGGAGCCTCCTGGTAGACCACACACGGGAGGCCTCCTGGTAGACCACACACACGGGAGCCTCCTGGTAGACCACACACACGGTAGCCTCCTGGTAGACCACACACACGGGAGCCTCCTGGTAGACCACACACACGGGAGCCTCCTGGTAGACCACACACACGGGAGCCTCCTGGTAGACCACACACACGGGAGCCTCCTGGTAGACCACACACACGGGAGGCCTCCTGGTAGACCACACACACGGGTGGCCTCCTGGTAGACCACACACGGGAGGCCTCCTGGTAGACCACACACACGGGTGGCCTCCTGGTAGACCACACACGGGAGGCCTCCTGGTAGACCACACACACGGTAGCCTCCTGGTAGACCACACACACGGGGGGCCTCCTGGTAGACCACACACACGGGAGCCTCCTGGTAGACCACACACACGGGAGCCTCCTAGTAGACCACACACACGGGAGCCTCCTGGTAGACCACACACACGGGAGCCTCCTGGTAGACCACACACACGGGGGGCCTCCTGGTAGACCACACACACGGGGGGCCTCCTGGTAGACCACACACACGGGAGCCTCCTGGTAGACCACACACACGGGAGCCTCCTGGTAGACCACACACACGGGAGCCTCCTGGTAGACCACACACACGGGAGCCTCCTGGTAGACCACACACACGGGGGGCCTCCTGGTAGACCACACACACGGGAGCCTCCTGGTAGACCACACACACGGGAGCCTCCTGGTAGACCACACACGGGAGCCTCCTGGTAGACCACACACACGGGAGCCTCCTGGTAGACCACACACACGGGGGGCCTCCTGGTAGACCACACACACGGGAGCCTCCTGGTAGACCACACACACGGGAGCCTCCTGGTAGACCACACACAGGAGCCTCCTGGTAGACCACACACACGGGAGCCTCCTGGTAGACCACACATACGGGAGCCTCCTGGTAGACCACACATACGGGAGCCTCCTGGTAGACCACACACACGGGAGCCTCCTGGTAGACCACACACACGGGAGCCTCCTGGTAGACCACACACACGGGAACCTCCTGGTAGACCACACACACGGGAGCCTCCTGGTAGACCACACACACAGGAGCCTCCTGGTAGACCACACACACGGGAGCCTCCTGGTAGACCACACATACGGGAGCCTCCTGGTAGACCACACATACGGGAGCCTCCTGGTAGACCACACACACGGGAGCCTCCTGGTAGACCACACACACGGGAGCCTCCTGGTAGACCACACACACGGGAGCCTCCTGGTAGACCACACATACGGGAGCCTCCTGGTAGACCACACACACGGGAGCCTCCTGGTAGACCACACACACGGGTGGCGGCCAGCATGTTCCCAGTCTGCAGGCAAGACGGTGCAGGTTGCAGGTATTTACACAGCAGTAAATATATGTGGTGTGGAGAGTGGTTCCTTAACCACCACCACCGCCACCAACTACTACCATAACACTTACAACACCACCAACAACAACAATTACAACAACAATTATAGCATCAACACGAGCAACGACAACAAACAACAACAAATACAGCCAAGACACAACAACAACCCTTAAGGGAAAGGTTATGAGGGGTGAGCATTCCTTGTTTCTTCAAGAACGGTGGTGTTGTGGTGTGTGTAGTAGAGGGGTTGTGTGTATACTAGTGAGGTTGTGTGTATACTAGTGGGGTTGTGTGTATACCAGACGGGTTGTGTGTATACTAGTGAGGTTGTGTGTATACTAGTGGGGTTGTGTGTATACCAGACGGGTTGTGTGTATACTAGTGAGGTTGTGTGTATACTAGTGGGGTTGTGTGTATACCAGACGGGTTGTGTGTATACTAGTGAGGTTGTGTGTATACTAGTGGGGTTGTGTGTATACCAGACGGGTTGTGTGTATACTAGTGAGGTTGTGTGTATACTAGTGGGGTTGTGTGTATACTAGTGAGGATGTGTGTATACTAGTGAGGTTGTGTGTATACTAGTGGGGTTGTGTGTATACTAGTGAGGATGTGTGTATACTAGTGAGGTTGTGTGTATAGTAGAGGGGTGGTGTATACTAGAGGGGTTGTGTGTATACTAGTGGGGTTGTGTGTATACTAGTGAGGATGTGTATATACTAGTGAGGTTGTGTGTATACTAGTGGGGTTGTGTGTGTACCAGAGGGGTTGTGTGTATACCAGAGGGGTTGTGGCGTATACTAGAGGGGTTGTGTGTATACCAGAGGGGTTGTGGCGTATACCAGAGGGGTTGTGTGTATACTAGTGGGGTTAGGTGTATACCCGAGGGGTTGTGGCGTATACCAGAGGGGTTGTGTGTGTACTAGTGGGGTTGTGTGTGTACTAGTGGGGTTGTGTGTATACCAGAGGGGTTGTGTGTATACGAGAGGGATTGTGTGTATACCAGAGGGGTTGTGTGTATACTAGTGGGGTTGTGTGCATACCAGAGGGGTTGTGTGTATACTAGTGAGGTTGTGTGTATACTAGTGGGGTTGTGTGTATACCAGACGGGTTGTGTATACCAGAGGGGTTGTGGCGTATACCAGAGGGGTTGTGTGTATACTAGTGGGGTTAGGTGTATACCCGAGGGGTTGTGGCGTATACCAGAGGGGTTGTGTGTGTACTAGTGGGGTTGTGTGTGTACTAGTGGGGTTGTGTGTATACCAGAGGGGTTGTGTGTATACGAGAGGGATTGTGTGTATACCAGAGGGGTTGTGTGTATACTAGTGGGGTTGTGTGCATACCAGAGGGGTTGTGTGTATACTAGTGAGGTTGTGTGTATATTAGTGGGGTTGTGTGGATACTAGTGAGGTTGTGTGTACACTAGTGGGGTTGTGTGTACACTAGTGGGGTTGTGTATACTAGTGAGGTTGTATGTATAGTACTGGGGTTATGTGTATAGTACTTGGGTTGTGTGCATACCAGAGGGTTGTGTGTATACCAGAGGGGTTGTGTTTATATTAGTGAGGTTGTGTGTATACTAGTGGGGTTGTGTGTATACCAGAGGGGTTGTGTTTATGTTAGTGAAGTTGTGTGTATACTAGTGGGGTTGTGTGTATACCGGAGGGGTTGTGTTTATATTAATGATATTCTGTGTATACTAGTGGGGTTGTGTGTATACCAGAGGGGTTGTGTGTATACTAGTGAGGTTGTGTGTATAGTAGAGGGGTGGTGTATACTAGAGGGGTTGTGTGTATACTAGTGGGGTTGTGTATACTAGTGAGTTTGTGTGTATACTAGTTGGGTTGTGTATACTAGTGAGGTTGTGTGTATACTAGTGGGGTTGTGTGTATATCAGAGGGGTTGTGTGTATACTAGTGGGGTTGTGTATACCAGAAGGGTTGTAGTGTATACCAGAAGGGTTGTGTGTATACTAGTGGGGTTGTGTGTATACCACAAGGGTTGTGGTGTATATCAGTGCAGTTGTGTGTATACTAGTGAGGTTGTATGTATAATAGTGGGGTTGTATTTATACCATAAGGGTTGTGGTGTATACCAGAGGGGTTGTGTGTATACTAGTGGGGTTGTGTGTATGCCAGAAGGGTTGTGGTGTATACCAGAAGGGTTGTGTGTATACTAGTGGGGTTGTGTGTATACCAGAAGGGTTGTGGTGTATACCAGAGAGGTTGTGTGTATACTAGTGGGGTTGTGTGTATACCAGAAGGGTTGTGATATATACCAGAGGGGTTGTGTGTATACTAGTGGGGTTGTGTGTATACCAGAAGGGTTGTGGTGTATACTAGAGGGGTTGTGTGTATACTAGTGGGGTTGTGTGTATACCAGAGGGGTTGTGTGTATACCAGAGGGGTTGTGGTGTATACCAACACGGGATCTCCCACTCGTGTCAAGGGGCTGAGAGATCTTCCTTCCACAGTTTATCTTGAGCCTTAATCAGTCTTCCTTGGAACACCATCTGCTAATCGGCTTACAACCAGGCCACCAATTACTGGTATGTAGACTGTTAAGAATTAATGATCAATTGCCTCTGCCGTCCCAAAGGGAATACGTGGAAAGGCTTAAATTAATTAAAGCTAACGACATTAGTAGATTGAAGAGTTAGTAGAGACATGATTACAACGTAAAAAATTATTTAGGGATTGTGCCACAGCTATTAGTTATGATTCCAGCACCAGTAGTTTACAATGGCAGGTGTAGTGGTGATGGAGACTACTTGGAGATATGCTAGAGCTCAACCGTCTCGAGGACCTGTACACCGGTTGACTGATGGTTGAGAGGGAACCCTACCCAAGGAAGAATTGAAACAGGAATTTCCTTAAGTACTTTCGTATTTATTAATACATCTTCAGAATAAAGACAGGACAACACCACCACCACCAAGCACAGCCACCAGGACAACACCACCACCACCAGGCACAGCCACCAGGACAACACCACCACCACCAAGCACAGCCACCAGGACAACACCACCACCAGGCACAGCCACCAGGACAACACCACCACCACCAGGCACAGCCACCAGGACAACACCACCACCACCAGGCACAGCCACCAGGACAACACCACCACCACCACCAAGCACAGCCACCAGGACAACACCACCACCAAGCACAGCCACCAGGACAACACCACCACCACCAGGACAACACCACCACCACCAAGCACAGCCACCAGGACAACACCACCACCACCATCAACCACAGCCACCAGGACAACACCACCACCACCAAGCACAGCCACCAGGAAAACACCACCACCACCAGGACAACACCACCACCACCAAGCACAGCCACCAGGACAACACCACCACCACCAGGCACAGCCACCAGGACAACACCACCACCACCACCAGGCACAGCCACCAGGACAACACCACCACCAAGCACAGCCACCAGGACAACACCACCACCACCAGGACAACACCACCACCACCAAGCACAGCCACCAGGACAACACCACCACCAAGCACAGCCACCAGGACAACACCACCACCACCAAGCACAGCCACCAGGACAACACCACCACCACCAGGACAACACCACCACCACCAAGCACAGCCACCAGGACAACACCACCACCACCAGGCACAGCCACCAGGACAACACCACCACCACCAAGCACAGCCACCAGGACAACACCACCACCACCAGGACAACACCACCACCACCAAGCACAGCCACCAGGACAACAACACCACCACCAGGCACAGCCACCAGGACAACACCACCACCAAGCACAGCCACCAGGACAACACCACCACCACCAAGCACAGCCACCACCACCACCAGGACAACACCACCACCACCAAGCACAGCCACCACCACCACCAGGACAACACCACCACCACCAGGCACAGTCACCAGGACAACACCACCACCAAGCACAGCCACCAGGACAACACCACCACCACCAAGCACAGCCACCAGGACAACACCACCACCACCAGGCACAGCCACCAGGACAACACCACCACCAAGCACAGCCACCAGGACAACACTACCACCAAGCACAGCCACCAGGACAACACCACCACCACCAGGCACAGTCACCAGGACAACACCACCACCAAGCACAGCCACCAGGACAACACCACCACCACCAAGCACAGCCACCAGGACAACACCACCACCACCAGGCACAGTCACCAGGACAACACCACCACCAAGCACAGCCACCAGGACAACACCACCACCACCACCAAGCACAGCCACCAGGACAACACCACCACCACCAGGACAACACCACCACCACCAAGCACAGCCACCAGGACAACACCACCACCACCAGGCACAGCCACCAGGACAACACCACCACCAAGCACAGCCACCAGGACAACACCACCACCAAGCACAGCCACCAGGACAACACCACCACCACCAGGACAACACCACCAAGCACAGCCACCAGGACAACACCACCACCACCAGGACAACACCACCAAGCACAGCCACCAGGACAACACCACCACCACCAAGCACAGCCACCAGGACAACACCACCACCACCAAGCACAGCCACCAGGACAACACCAGCACCACCAAGCACAGCCACCAGATCAACACCAGCACCACCAAGCACAGCCACCAGGACAACACCACCACCACCAAGCACAGCCACCAGGACAACACCACCACCACCATCAACCACAGCCACCAGGACAACACCACCACCACCATCAACCACAGCCACCAGGACAACACCACCACCACCAAGCACAGCCACCAGGACAACACCAGAGGGGTTGTGTGTATACTAGTGGGGTTGTGTATACTAGTGAGTTTGTGTGTATACTAGTTGGGTTGTGTATACTAGTGAGGTTGTGTGTATACTAGTGGGGTTGTGTGTATATCAGAGGGGTTGTGTGTATACTAGTGGGGTTGTGTATACCAGAAGGGTTGTGGTGTATACCAGAAGGGTTGTGTGTATACTAGTGGGGTTGTGTGTATACCACAAGGGTTGTGGTGTATATCAGTGCAGTTGTGTGTATACTAGTGAGGTTGTATGTATAATAGTGGGGTTGTATTTATACCATAAGGGTTGTGGTGTATACCAGAGGGGTTGTGTGTATACTAGTGGGGTTGTGTGTATGCCAGAAGGGTTGTGGTGTATACCAGAAGGGTTGTGTGTATACTAGTGGGGTTGTGTGTATACCAGAAGGGTTGTGGTGTATACCAGAGAGGTTGTGTGTATACTAGTGGGGTTGTGTGTATACCAGAAGGGTTGTGATATATACCAGAGGGGTTGTGTGTATACTAGTGGGGTTGTGTGTATACCAGAAGGGTTGTGGTGTATACTAGAGGGGTTGTGTGTATACTAGTGGGGTTGTGTGTATACCAGAGGGGTTGTGTGTATACCAGAGGGGTTGTGGTGTATACCAACACGGGATCTCCCACTCGTGTCAAGGGGCTGAGAGATCTTCCTTCCACAGTTTATCTTGAGCCTTAATCAGTCTTCCTTGGAACACCATCTGCTAATCGGCTTACAACCAGGCCACCAATTACTGGTATGTAGACTGTTAAGAATTAATGATCAATTGCCTCTGCCGTCCCAAAGGGAATACGTGGAAAGGCTTAAATTAATTAAAGCTAACGACATTAGTAGATTGAAGAGTTAGTAGAGACATGATTACAACGTAAAAAATTATTTAGGGATTGTGCCACAGCTATTAGTTATGATTCCAGCACCAGTAGTTTACAATGGCAGGTGTAGTGGTGATGGAGACTACTTGGAGATATGCTAGAGCTCAACCGTCTCGAGGACCTGTACACCGGTTGACTGATGGTTGAGAGGGAACCCTACCCAAGGAAGAATTGAAACAGGAATTTCCTTAAGTACTTTCGTATTTATTAATACATCTTCAGAATAAAGACAGGACAACACCACCACCACCAAGCACAGCCACCAGGACAACACCACCACCACCAGGCACAGCCACCAGGACAACACCACCACCACCAGGCACAGTCACCAGGACAACACCACCACCAAGCACAGCCACCAGGACAACACTACCACCACCAAGCACAGCCACCAGGACAACACCACCCACCAGGACAACACCACCACCACCAGGACAACAACACCACCACCAAGCACAGCCACCAGGACAACACCACCACCACCAAGCACAGCCACCAGGACAACACCACCACCACCAAGCACAGCCACCAGGAGCACAGCCACCAGGACAACACCACCACCACCAGCACAGCCACCAGGACAACACCACCACCACCAAGCACAGCCACCAGGACAACACCACCACCACCAAGCACAGCCACCAGGACAACACCACCACCACCAAGCACAGCCACCAGGACAACACCACCACCACCAAGCACAGCCACCAGGACAACACCACCACCACCAAGCACAGCCACCAGGACAACACTACCACCACCAGGCACAGCCACCAGGACAACACTACCACCACCATCAACCACAGCCACCAGGACAACACCACCACCACCATCAACCACAGCCACCAGGACAACACCACCACCACCAAGCACAGCCACCAGGACAACACTACCACCACCAGGCACAGCCACCAGGACAACACTACCACCACCATCAACCACAGCCACCAGGACAACACCACCACCACCAGGCACAGCCACCAGGACAACACTACCACCACCAGGCACAGCCACCAGGACAACACTACCACCACCATCAACCACAGCCACCAGGACAACACCACCACCACCATCAACCACAGCCACCAGGACAACACCACCACCACCAAGCACAGCCACCAGGACAACACCACCACCACCAAGCACAGCCACCAGGACAACACCACCACCAAGCACAGCCACCAGGACAACACCACCACCACCACCAAGCACAGCCACCAGGACAACACCACCACCACCAAGCACAGCCACCAGGACAACACCACCACCACCAAGCACAGTCACCAGGACAACACCACCACCACCAAGCACAGTCACCAGGACAACACCACCACCACCAAGCACAGCCACCAGGACAACACCACCACCACCAAGCACAGTCACCAGGACAACACCACCACCACCAAGCACAGTCACCAGGACAACACTACCACCACCAAGCACAGTCACCAGGACAACACCACCACCACCAGGCACAGCCACCAGGACAACACCACCACCACCAAGCACAGTCACCAGGACAACACCACCACCACCAAGCACAGCCACCAGGACAACACCACCACCACCAGGACAACACCACCACCACCAGCACAGCCACCAGGACAACACCACCACCACCACCACCAGGACAACACTACCACCACCAGGCCACCAGGCCACCACCACCACCACAGGACAACACTACACCACCACCACCAAGCACAGCCACCAGGACAACACCACCACCACCATCAACCACAGCCACCAGGACAACACCACCACCACCACCACCAGGACAACACCACCACCACCAGGCACAGCCACCAGGACAACACCACCACCACCAAGCACAGCCACCAGGACAACACCACCACCACCATCAACCACAGCCACCAGGACAACACCACCACCACCAAGCACAGCCACCAGGACAACACCACCACCACCATCAACCACAGCCACCAGGACAACACCACCACCACCAAGCACAGTCACCAGGACAACACCACCACCACCAAGCACAGCCACCAGGACAACACCACCACCACCACCACCAGGACAACACTACCACCACCAGGACAACACCACCACCACCAAGCACAGCCACCAGGACAACACCACCACCACCATCAACCACAGCCACCAGGACAACACCACCACCACCACCACCAGGACAACACCACCACCACCAGGCACAGCCACCAGGACAACACCACCACCAAGCACAGCCACCAGGACAACACTACCACCACCAAGCACAGCCACCAGGACAACACCACCACCACCAGGCACAGCCACCAGGACAACACCACCACCACCAAGCACAGCCACCAGGACAACACTACAACCACCAAGCACAGCCACCAGGACAACACCACCACCACCAAGCACAGTCACCAGGACAACACCACCACCACCAAGCACAGCCACCAGGACAACACTACCACCACCAAGCACAGCCACCAGGACAACACCACCACCACCAAGCACAGCCACCAGGACAACACCACCACCACCAGGCACAGCCACCAGGACAACACCACCACCACCAAGCACAGCCACCAGGACAACACTACAACCACCAAGCACAGCCACCAGGACAACACCACCACCACCAAGCACAGTCACCAGGACAACACCACCACCACCAAGCACAGCCACCAGGACAACACTACCACCACCAAGCACAGCCACCAGGACAACACCACCACCACCAAGCACAGCCACCAGGACAACACCACCACCACCAAGCACAGCCACCAGGACAACACCACCACCACCAAGCACAGCCACCAGGACAACACCACCACCACCAGGCACAGCCACCAGGACAACACCACCACCACCAAGCACAGCCACCAGGACAACACCACCACCACCAAGCACAGCTACCGGGACAACACCACCAAGCACAGCCACCAGGACAACACCACCACCACCAAGCACAGCCACCAGGACAACACCACCACCACCACCAAGCACAGTCACCAGGACAACACCACCACCACCAGGCACAGCCACCAGGACAACACCACCACCAAGCACAGCCACCAGGACAACACTACCACCACCAAGCACAGTCACCAGGACAACACCACCACCACCAAGCACAGCCACCAGGACAACACTACCACCACCAAGCACAGCCACCAGGACAACACCACCACCACCAGGCACAGCCACCAGGACAACACCTCCACCACTTCTAGTGCCGCACATCAACAATAACAAGGCACTACACGCTGGTGAACATAATTAGGTCATTAATGTGTTGGTCACAATTGCCCTCCGTCACTCCTAACAACCTGGCGGGTCATTATCTCCCAGAGGCTGTTGATGAACTGTTGCTCATGCTGTCAACCCCCATCAGTGGCTCAGGCCATGATGGGGGTTGACTGGTGGGGTGTGGGATGGTAACTGTGAAAGGTGGGGTAAAGGGGGGGTGGAGGTGAGGGGTGGTGTGGTTAGAGGTGAGGTAGTGAGGGGTGGAGGCTGTTGTTGCTACTGGGAACAAAAAGCTCCAAGTAGCACGGGCTATGGCGAGCCCCTTGTGGACTGGTGATGCAGAGAGGCGTGGAGGGATTAGGCCCTCCGGCCCAGATTGTCACGCCCAATCCTGTGACTTTGCAAACAGGTCATTGACACAAAGTGCTTGCAATGTTCCCATTTTTAATCCACTTTCCGTTGCTACTCAAGTTATCTGTCAGACGGATGACCTCGTTCTTCTGGCTAGGGATCATCTACATAAGACTCTCGTCTGATTGTTCTTTGGTGTGTAGGGAGCGCGGGTTGGCATGCTAGAAGGTAGCATGTCATCCCCCCCCACAACCCCACCCCCCACCCCAACAACCCCACCCCCCACCCCAACAATCCCACCCCCCACCCCCACAACCCCCCACCAAAGGTGCAAGGCACCCAGAGGCCTGCCGGCCGGTCTATGTGACAGGAAGACATCTGTATTACATAAGCCAAACTATTGACAACTTGTTTAGGGCGGCATGTGTAAGGTGGTTAATGGTCTTATGTCCTGTCTCCACCTGGCTCACGGCGGCCTCCTCCTGCACCCCCCGAGGGCAGCCGCACCTGGGGTCACGAGGGGGCGGGGTCTGGAGGGGGACGGGTCACGAGGGGGAGGGGTCAGTATGGTAAGGAGGGGGTGGGGGGGCGCCCCCACCACAATACCCCGGCCAGACCCCCCACCAGCAAATTTCATATTCCACCAACGACACTTTACATCTTCATTTTCCCAAGTTCCTGAAATATTTTTCTCTTCAAAGGATTCAGAGGGTTACAAAGAGAAGTAAGAAGAGAAGAGAGAGGAGGAGATAAGAGGGGAAAATAGCACACGACTGGCTTAAAGATAATTCTGAAGACAATTACTAATATGTCCCTGTTTGAACTGGGACTTTCTTGAAGTTTAGCGGAAGTTCCTTTGTTGTGGAGCTAAGGAGGAGCTCTGGTCAGGGCTGAAGCGAGGGGCAAGACATGTACTCACCTAGTTGTGCTTGCGGGGGTTGAGCTCTGGCTCTTTGGTCCCGCCTCTCAACCGTCAATCAACAGGTGTACAGGTTCCTGAGCCTATTGGGCTCTATCATATCTACACTTGAAACTGTGTATGGAGTCAGCCTCCACCACATTGCTCCCTAATGCATTCCATTTGTCAACCACTCTGACACTAAAAAAGTTCTTTCTAATATCTCTGTGGCTCATTTGGGCACTCAGTTTCCACCTGTGTCCCCTAGTGCGTGTGCCCCTTGTGTTAAATAGCCTGTCTTTATCAACCCTGTGGATTTCCTTGAGAATCTTGAATGTGGTGATCATGTCCCCCCTAACTCTTCTGTCTTCCAACGAAGTGAGGTTCAATTCCCGTAGTCTCTCCTCGTAGCTCATACCTCTCAGCTCGGGTACTAGTCTGGTGGCAAACCTTTGAACCTTTTCCAGTTTAGTCTTATGCTTGACTAGATATGGACTCCATGCTGGAGCCGCATACTCCAGGATTGGTCTGACATATGTGGTATATAATGTTCTGAAAGATTCCTTACACAAGTTTCTAAAGGCCGTTCTTATGTTAGCCAACCTGGCATATGCTGCTGATGTTATCCTCTTGATATGAGCTTCAGGGGACAGGTCTGGCGTGATATCAACCCCCAGGTCTTTCTCTCTCTCTGACTCTTGAAGTATTTAGTCTCCCAAGTGATACCTTGTATCTGGTCTCCTGCTTCCTACCCCTATCTTCATTACATTACATTTGCTTGGGTTAAACTCTAACATCCATTTGTTCGACCATTCCTGCAGCTTGTCCAGGTCTTCTTGAAGCCTCAAGCTGTCCTCCTCTGTCTTAATCCTTCTCATAATTTTGGCGTCGTCAGCAAACATTGAGAGGAATGAGTCTATACCCTCTGGGAGATCATTTACGTATATCAGAAACAGGATAGGTCCAAGCACAGAGCCCTGTGGGACTCCACTGGTGACTTCACGCCATTCTGAGGTCTCACCCCTCACTGTAACTCTCTGCTTCCTATTGCTTAGGTACTCCCTTATCCACTGGAGCGCCCTACCAGTTACTCCTGCCTGTTTCTCCAGCTTATGCATCAACCTTTTATGGGGTACTGTGTCAAAGGCTTTCCGACAGTCCAAAAAAATGCAGTCCGCCCATCCTTCTCTTTCTTGCTTAATCTTTGTCACCTGATCGTAGAATTCTATTAAGCCTGTAAGGCAAGATTTACCCTCCCTGAACCCAAGTTGATGGGTTGTCACGAAGTCTCTTCTCTCCAGATGTGTTACTAGGTTTTTTCTCACAATCTTCTCCATCACATTGCATGGTATACAAGTTAAGGACACTGGCCTGTAGTTCAGTGCCTCTTGTCTGTCACCCTTTTTAAATATTGGTACTACATTAGCAGTCTTCCATACTTCTGGTAGGTCTCCCGTTTCCAGTGACCTACTATACACTATGGAGAGTGGCAAGCAAAGTGCTCCTGCACACTCTTTCAATATCCATGGTGAGATTCCATCCGGCCCAACAGCTTTTCTCACATCCAGCTCCAATAGGTGCTTCTTGACCTCATCTCTTGTAATTTCGAACCTTTCCAAGGTCACCTGGTTTGCTGCCACCTCTCCTAGCGCCATGACTTCTCCCTGTTCTATTGTAAAGATCTCCTGGAACCTTTTGTTGAGTTCTTCACACACCTCTTTGTCATTCTCTGTGTACCTGTCCTCGCCCACCCTAAGTTTCATCACCTGTTCCTTCACTGTTGTCTTCCTCCTGATGTGACTGTGTAGTAGCTTTGGTTCGGTCTTGGCTTTATTAGCTATATCATTTTCATACCTTTTCTCAGCTGCTCTTCTCACACTAACATACTCGTTCCTGGTTCTCTGGTATCTCTCTCTACTTTCTGGTGTTCTGTTATTACGGAAGTTCCTCCATGCCCTTTTGTTCAGCTCCTTTGCTTTCATACATTCCCTATTAAACAACGGATTCTTCCTTTGCTTCTCTGTTTTTTCCTGTTGGGCTGGGGCAAACCTGCTTACAGCCTCCTGACATTTTTGGGTGACATAGTCCATCATGTCTTGTACGGACTTGGTTCCGAGTTCTGTGTCCCAATGTATATCCCATAGGAATTGATTCATCTCCTCATAGTTTCGAGGGAACGTTCAGGTGGCGGCGGGTCCCTAGGAGCAAGGAATGAAGAGGAACGGTGCAAAGATTGCATATTGGTACAATGCCTTAAGCCCATGGTAGTTCCCTCGTCACAGTAGCTCCATTGACTCCCTAGTCAACACAATTCACTAAATGTAGCCCCAAGTCTAAGTGAAGACGGGTAAGGGAGGACCTGGACGCTTCGGGGGACTCACTGGATGATGATCAAGATGGGGTAAGTAGGAAAAATACTTTCAAAATAGTCAATCCTAAGACGTAAAACTTTCTTTATATACGTAAATAATCTTGATGGGACATTACCTACATGTCATTGTTTGGAAATAACGCAAGACTTATGAAGATACTAACAGAAGGTCTGCAATAAACTGCAGAAACACTTGGACCAACTTCAAGACTAGTCTAGCAAGTGTCTGTTTAAGTTCAATCACAGCACGTGCAGTGTTATGCAGATGGCAGCCCAGGAGAGAAGGCAGCAGAGAATACTATGACCTAAGATGGAAAGACTGTGCCAGACCTTAAGGTGACCATCACACGAAACCTATCTAGATAAGGGAGCCGGTCGGCCGAGCGGACAGCGCGCTGGACTTGTGATCCTGTGGTCCTGGGTTAGATCCCAGGCGCCGGCAAAAAACAATGGGCAGTTTCTTTCACCCTATGCCTCTGTTACCTAGCAGTAAAATAGGTACCTATGTGTTAGTCAGCTGTCACGGGCTGCTTCCTAAGGGTGGAGGCCTGGTCGAGGGCCGGGCCGCGGGGACACTAAAAAATAAAAGCCCCGAAATCATCTCAAGATTACCTCAGGATAGGAGGCACACACACGAGTGGTAACATCAGCGGCGAGTGAGAAGTTGGCCAATGAATTGCAACCAGGAACAAAAACTGGAAAATCCTGACACTACACACCTGTTAAAGCTGACACAGTGACCGAGCAGTACAAGCATGAAGTCATCACATAAACCTGAAATACTAAAATATTTTGAACCCGACATAGTGCCAGAGGTGAGAGGGATGCACTACGAGGCCAGGCAGCCCGTCCTCGCCAACTGTGCCCAAATGGTGGGTATAGTTATCTTGAGATGATTTCGGGGCTTTTTAGTGTCCCCGCGGCCCGGTCCTCAACCAGACCTCCACCCCCAAGAAGCAGCCCGTGACAGCTGACTAACACCCAGGTACCTATTTTACTGCTAGGTAACAGGGGCATAGGGGTGAAAGAAACTCTGCCCATTGTTTCTCGCCAGCGCCTGGGATCGAACCCAGGACCACAGGATCACAAGTCCAGCGTGTTGTCCGCTCGGCCGACCGGCTCCCAAATGGACGTTACGGACAAAGGTAGACTGCCAGGAAGTACCAGCACCGATGGACACCACAGTTAGGTACCCAAGTGTACTGAGTGCACATTACAAATTACTTTTGGTGTCCAGAGGGAAGAACAAGCATGATGGAACCCAAAGAAGTTAATAAAACAGTTTATTAGGGGCCAATAAGGAAGTTATTAAGTCAGAAGTTAAGGGGCCAATAAGGAAGTTATTAAGTCAGAAGTTAAGGGGCCAATAAGGAAGTTATTAAGTCAGAAGTTAAGGGGCCAATAAGGAAGTTATTAAGTCAGAAGTTAAGGGGCCAATAGGGAAGTTATTAAGTCAGAAGTTAAGGGGCCAATAGGGAAGTTATTAAGTCAGAAGTTAAGGGGCCAATAAGGAAGTTATTAAGTCAGAAGTTAAGGGGCCAATAAGGAAGTTATTAAGTCAGAAGTTAAGGGGCCAATAAGGAAGTTATTAAGTCAGAAGTTAAGGGGCCAATAAGGAAGTTATTAAGTCAGAAGTTAAGGGGCCAATAAGGAAGTTATTAAGTCAGAAGTTAAGGGGCCAATAAGGAAGTTATTAAGTCAGAAGTTAAGGGGCCAATAAGGAAGTTATTAAGTCAGAAGTTAAGGGGCCAATAAGGAAGTTATTAAGTCAGAAGTTAAGGGGCCAATAAGGAAGTTATTAAGTCAGAAGTTAAGGGGCCAATAGATAGTTTTTTAAAAGTTGTTCAATGTCAACCAATATTATTTGACTCGTTGTATATGAAAAGGGTTGCAATTGTTCCAAGTTTCAGTACTGTAGCCTAAATAGAAAGGGAGATTTAATTTTTTTTTTCAACGAATATTAAACATTTTCAAGTGAGTTCAAACCTTTCACCTTTTCAGATATAATAATTCTATGCCACTTTTCTGACACATTAGCATATAATAAAGGATCTGGGGCTGGTGATTTTCCAAAACATCTTTAGTTTTCCTAATACAAATAGTCAAAGTTCCCCAAAAATTATGCAAATATATCATGTTTATTGCTATTATATAATCAATAAATGAACTTAGGAAGCAAAGCTGGCGACAGATTTTACAGACAAACTTTACATATAAGGTATAAGTTTCATGTAAATTGAATAAAAATGAAAGAGTTTTAAGTCTTATGTTATTTGAAAAATAAATCATTAAAATATAAAGTCTAAGGTGCTGCCATCTGTGGCTGAGGTTGACATCAACCAATTTCCTTCAAAATTGGCACCCTTACAGATAGGCTTACGTGCAGTCAGGTGTATAAGGTTCATGCAAATCGTCCGATAAACAAGAAAAAAAACTTAACTAAATTTTTTTTAATAAAACTAATTATAATTTGTTTTTAATATATGCTATTGTGATAGCTGAGAGTCATAGACATGATTTCCGTTGACACTTTTGTTTGATAATTTTTTTCTCCCTTCCTATTTACTCTACGACGCTGAGACTTCGGCCAGATGAAACCCTTTTCATATACGACCCGTCAAAAATGTTTGATAGAAATCGAACGAGTTTTCATTTATTGTCTATTTTTGTGAGATGAGGTAAGTTGGCCCCTTTAGGGTTGGAGGCCAGGCGCTGGAACCCAACCCCGTAAACCAGTTTTCGGGTATTTCTATCTTTAGATATCAGGGCTTAGCGTCCCCGCGGCCCGGTTCTCGACCAGGCCTACTTTTTGTTACACATCAGCAGGAAGCAGCCCGTAGCAGCTGTCTAAATACCAGGAGCTAGGTGAACAGAGCATTAGGGTGAAACTCTGCCCATTTGTTTCCGCCTCCACCGGGGATCGAACCCGGAACCTCAGGACTACGAATCCGAAGCGCTGGCCACTCAGCCGTCAGGCGCCGTACTCCGTAAGTTAACACACAAAGATCTGAACACCTTAACTTGGCAAGTAAAAACTTAACACTATCTTCTTTATCAACATTTTGAGAAGAGTCATGTTACTGAATGTTACTAACCCACCACAGCCCCGTGCAGCCCACCCTCAACCCACCACAGCCCCGTGCAGCCCACCCTCAACCCACCACAGCCCCGTGCAGCCCACCCTCAACCCACAGCCCACCCACAACCCATCCTCATCCTCACCCTACCCACAACCCACAACCCATCCTCATCCTCATCCACACCCTACCCACAACCCACAGCCCACCATCATCCACACGCTGCCCACAACCCACAGCCCACCATCATCCACACCCAACCCACAACCCACAGCTCACCATCATCCACACCCTACCCACAACCCACAACCCACCATCATCCACACGCTACCCTCAACCCACAGCCCACCATCATCCACACCCAACCCACAACCCACAACCCACCATCATCCACACCCAACCCACAACCCACAGCCCACCATCATCCACACCCAACCCACAACCCACCGTTAACATCGGGAGAGTATTTCCATTGTGGCAGCATTATTAATCGATCCCCTCCACACAAAAGGCGACCCCACAAAGCGCGGCCCCACAAAGCGCGGCCCCACAAAAAAGGCAATTCCCCCAAAATGCCACTGCATAAAAGATGAGCCCCACAAAAAGGAGACCTCCCCCCCCCCCTCCCCACAACCCATTCTTTCAACAAATACATTACATATTGACATCAAAATCCCCAAGGGACAAAGGGACCTCCCCGCAAACACCAGGTCAGTCTCCCTAACTTGTATACCATGCAAGGTGATGGAGACGATCGTGAGAAGAAACCTGGTAACACATCAGGAGAGAAGGAACTTCGTGACACACCACCAACATGGGTTCAGGGAGGGGAAATCTTGCCTCTCTGGTTTAATATTATTCCATGACCAGGCGACAAAACTTAGGCATGAAAGAGAAGGGTGGGGTAGACTGCATTTTCTTAGACTTACAAAAAGTCTTTGACACAGAACCCAATAAGAGACTGGTGCATAAGTAGGTACAACAGGCAGGAGTACAGGTACGTGCTCCAGTAGAAAAGAGAGTGTCTAAGCCAGAGAGAACAAGAGTTACTATGAGGTGTGAGGTCTCAAGAGCAGCAAGACGTCACTTGCGGTGTCCCGCAGGGCACCATTATCACACTTGTCCTGTCTCTCATACATGTAAACCATATTTCAGAGGGTATAGACTCCTTCCTCTCCATGTTTGCTGATGGTGCTAAAGTTATGAGACGATTCAGACAGAGAACGCTAGTAGAAGACTGCAAGTTGTCCTGGAACAAATGAAGGAATGGTCCAACAAATGGCTACCAGAGTTTAACTCAAGCAAGTGTAAATTAATGAAGATGAAGGGAGCAGAAGGCCGAACGCAAGGTACCAATAGGAGAGTAAAGCCTTTATGAATAAAGTAGAGAGAAAGATCTGGAAGTTGATAGCACGGTGAACCTCTCCCCTGGAGTCCACATCATCAGCAGCATGTGCAAGGTTGGCCAACATAATTGCCTTTAGAAACATTCACGTCCTTCTATACCACGAAAGTCAGACTAATCTTTAAGTATGCGGCTCCAGTGTGAAGTCCATATCCAATCAAACACAAGGCGAATTTAGAATAAGTTCAGAGGTAAGCCAGCAGACTGGTCCCGGAGCTGCGAGGTATGAGTTACGAGGAAAGGCTACAAGAATAAAACTGTAGTCACTGGAAGAAAAACAACAACAAGAGTGGTGTAGTAAGGGGACACGAACAGGGACACAGATGGAAATGAGTGGCCAAATGAGCTAATGACACAAGAAAAAATTTATTCAGTGACGAAGTAGTTGATAAATGGAATGCATACGGCAGTGATGTGTGGTGGAGGCAGCCCACATAGTTTCCAATGTGCCCAACAGAGCCACAGCGCAACCCCCGCAAGCACAACTAGGTGAGCACAACTAGGCAGGCACACACAGTGACCCCCCCCCCCCCGCCCTCACATACACCACGACACGTGCACTTACCCCCCCACCCCCCCCCAAAACCCATATCCCTCCCCCCCTCCCCCAACACAAGGGGGAGGCATAATAGAGCAGGTAAAGCCAACTCGTATGCTCAATAATTATCCATAATTACAACCCCAATCACCCTACCACCACCCCTCCCCTCTCACCCCCACTCCCTCCCTACACCCCCCCCCTCACCCCCCAGACCATACAGGGGGCTCGTCTGGCGTGTCACTGCAACAACTGTGCTAGACTATTACCGACTTTATACAGAGGGAAGAAAACGCCAGAGGCAGGCAGACGAAAAAGGGAGATGGAGAAGGCAGACGAAGATGTGTAGAAGACGGGGAGAAGATGACGCTGAGGAGGACTGTAGGAAAATAACGAACCAACTAAGCGAACGCAAAGTAGGAACTATTAGCAGTAAAACAATGTGTGAAATGTCAGGTAGAGATCCTTCAGTTGCTGTCCTATCCTCTTACTGAAGAATACCAGGGTGGTCTATAATACCAGGGTGGTCTATAATACCAGGGTGGTCTGTAACACCAGGGTGGTCTATAATACCAGGGTGGTCTGTAACACCAGGGTGGTCTATAATACCAGGGTGGTCTGTAACACCAGGGTGGTCTGTAATACCAGGGTGGTCTGTAACACCAGGGTGGTCTATAATACCAGGGTGGCCTATAATACCAGGGTGGCCTATAATACCAGGGTGGCCTATAATACCAGGGTGGTCTATAATACCAGGGTGGCCTATAATACCAGGGTGGCCTATAATACCAGGGTGGCCTATAATACCAGGGTGGTCTATAATACCAGGGTGGCATATAAAACCAGGGTGGCCTATAATACCAGGGTGGCCTATAATACCAGGGTGGTCTATAATACCAGGGTGGTCTATAATACTAGGGTGGTCTATAATACTACGGTGGTCTATAATACCAGGGTGGTCTATAATACCAGGGTGGCCTATAATACCAGGGTGGCCCTATAATACCAGGGTGGCCTATAATACAGGGGTGGTCTATAATACCAGGGGTGGTCTATAATACTAGGGTGGCCTATAATACCAGGGTGGCCTATAATACCAGGGTGGCCTATAATACCAGGGTGGCCTATAATACCAGGGTGGCCTATAATACAGGGGTGGTCTATAATACCAAGGGTGGTCTATAATACCAGGGTGGCCTATAATACCAGGGTGACCTATAATACCAGGGTGGCCTATAATACCAGGGTGGCCTATAATACCAGGGTGGCCTATAATACCAGGGTGACCTATAATACCAGGGTGGCCTATAATACCAGGGTGGCCTATAATACCAGGGTGGCCTATAATACCAGGGTGGCCTATAATACCAGGGTGGCCTATAATACGAGGGTGGCCTATAATACCAGGGTGGTCTATAATACCAGGGTGGTCTATAATACCAGGGGTGGCCTATAATACCAGGGTGGCCTATAATACCAGGGTGGCCTATAATACCAGGGTGGCCTATAATACCAGGGTGGCCTATAATACCAGGGTGGCCTATAATACCAGGGGTGGCCTATAATACCAGGGTGGCCTATAATACCAGGGTGGTCTATAATACCAGGGTGGCCTATAATACCAGGGTGGGCTGGGCCTTCTCTCTCACTTCCCTGAGGTAAGGAAGGCAGGCGTTGGGGTTACCTTAGGGGAGGACAGTGCCCGAGGGGTGACGCCCCCTGGGGCCGCCCCCCCCCCTGGCCAAGCCTCCTGGTTGCTGGACTGGTCAACCAGGCTGTTGGACGCGGCTGCTCACAGCCTGACGTACGAGTCACAGCCTTGTTGAACAGGCATCCCCATGAGGTAAGTTTACCCAGAAGTTGAGTTCACCTTCGCCCGGATAACCTAAAGTTTACCAAAAGTTTACTACATTAATGGCGCCAAGAAAACAACTCGAGATCGTCTCAGGGCTCAAAGAGCAAGGAAAAGTACAACGTTAATATTACTGGTTTAAATTTTGTACCAATAGCTTGTGTTTTTAACGGATTGGTCGACTCCGTTAAAACCGCGACGTATCTCACCCGTCACCATAAGTATATGGATAAGCATGTACAAGTGAGGTAAGGAACGAGAGGCAGCGAAGAGCGGTGTTGCTCGCCCGGGAGGCGAGACCAGACTGGCCATTGTCCGTGTGTTACAGGGGCGTCTCTCCTGACTCCCGCCGTGTTGCGGGGACGGCCCAGGGCGCAGCGAAGGTCAACACCAAGACTTACATGATGAATACATGTCCTGGCTGCCCAGGACACCCTGCTACAACGGCCATTAAGGTGGTCGGTAGAGCAGGGTGATCTCTGGCGCGAGATCATCATACCTGGAGAGGGTTTCGAGAGTTCTATTTCCCAAGCCCAGCTCGATCTATTAAAAGTGTTCGGGCGTCAGTTGTGAGTCGTGTGTAAACTGTTTTTCATTTATAAACAGGGGGTTTGGCGGGTGGATGGAATGGTCTGTGTGTCTTTGTTTATGAGGACTGACTGACATCCGCAACCCGTCCTCGCATACAAAGATCCAAGCTCGTTAATCCAGCCGCCAAACTCCCTGTTTACAAATGAAAAACGGTTTATACACGACTCACAACTGTTGACTTCAACACTTCCGGAACAAGTGCTTCACTAACGACTTTTGTTCGAACCACAACGCTGTAAATGCTTCACCCACGTACTACAGATAAACGCCAACAGAACCTAAACACCTAACCGTTTTTATGCACAATGCCTAAGTGCCTAAGCCTAGTAACCTAATGTCTAAGTAACCAGTGCCTAAATATGCACTATATGCTAATATATAATAATATTGATCTATATTTGAGAAAATTCTTATTATGAATGAATAGCATGTTAAAATTAATGGATGCGTCTTTAGGGTCGATCGCTGGATGGAATGGACTTGGTCTGAGGACGGGTTGAACCTAACCTTCGCCTAACAACACACAGAATTTGTATGCATAATAATTTATATGAGAAACCAATTATTAATACTCCATGCTAAAATTGATGAATGCGTCTGGGGAGGACGGCCGCTGCTTTAACGAGCCTAGTGTGAGGCCTCGTTGGACAGCCTCTGTAATTTTGAAGAGGATGAAAGAAGGCTTCGGAGCAAGGTTACGACGCAGAATAAGGCGTCACAATGTAGTAGAGAGGTAACAATGAGCGTCACAGGTGAGGGCACTCTACACACTGGTTGGATGTGCGTGACGCCAAGCTGTCTCTTGTTGCCTGGGGCCAGATTCACGAAGCAGTTACGCAAGCACTTACGAACCTGTCCATCTTTTCTCAATTTTTGGCAGCTTTATTTCCAATTATTAAACAGTTAATGAGCTCCGAAGCACCAGGAGGCTGTTTATAACAATAACAACAGTTGATTGGCAAGTTTTCATGCTTGTAAACTGTGTAATGTAACCAAAGCCGTCAAAAATTGAGGAAAGATGTACACGTTCGTAAGTACTTGCGTAACTACTTCGTGAATCCGGGTCCTGGATGTGTAAACTCAAGATGCATCCCATCTTCCAACTGGCTAAATGTATGCGAAGAAGTTCCACATTTACGACATATAACTGAGTATATGATAACAGTTTAAAGCGTTTAAACAAGCTACATGGATATATAAATGCCACACCATGCACTCTTCAACATATCAGTCAATCACAGATGAACAAATGTGATTATTAGTTGTGTTCCGTCACAGGTGCGCGCGCACACGGTGCTGTGGGTCAGTGCGTTAAGGCACAACAAACGGTCCAGGGTCTGAGCTGGTCTGGTACTCGGGGAACTTTTCCTTTCACCTCATATCCCTCTTCATAATTGGTAAATAGCAGTTACTGAGAGTTATGACAGTTGTTGCGAGTGTGTGTGTGTGTTGCTCACCTAGGTGTGCTTGCAGGGGTTGAGCTTTGGCTCCTAGGTCCCGCCTCTCAACTGTCAATCAACTGGTGCACAAGTTCCTGAGCCTATTGGGTTCTATCATATCTACATATAAAACTGTGTATGCAGTCAGTCTCCACCACATCACTGCCGAATACATTCCATTCATTAACTACTCTGACAAATTTATTTTTAATGTTTCTATGGCTCAAATGAGTGCTCAGTTTATCTCCTGTTCCCTTGTGTGTGTACCGTCTGAATTAAACAAACTGTCTTTATCTACCCTGTCTAGTCCTCGGAAAATCCTGTATTTCTATGTCTTCCCTAATTTATCTTTATTCCAGCGACGTGAGGTTCAGTTCCCCTAGTGTTTCTTCGTAGCTCGTACCCCTCAGCTCGGGTACCAGTCTGGTGGCATACCCTTGAACCTTCTCCAATTTAGTCCTGTGTGATTAGATACGGATTCCCCCACGCTGATACTGCATACTTCAGGACTGGTCTGACATGTGGTATGCAGGGTACGAAATGTTTCTTTACACAAGTTTCTAAAGGCAGTTCTTATGGTGGCCAAATTGGCATATGGTGACGAGGATATCTTCTTGCTTCAGGGGACAAGTCTGGCGTTATAGCAACCCGCAGATCTTTCCCACCCTGATTCTTGAAGGATTTAATTCCCCAAATTGTGCCTTGTATCTGCTCCCTACACCTATCTTTATTACTTTGTACTTACTCGAGTTAAACTCTAATAGCCACTTGTTGGACCATTCTTTCTGTTTGTCCAGGTCATCTTGAAGCCTCATGTTGGTCTCCTCTGACTTGATCCTTCTCAAGATTATAGTATCAGCAAACATTGAGAGAAATGAGTCTATACCTTCTGGAAGATCATTCACGTATACCAGAAACAAGATAGGACCGAGTATAGAGCCCTGTGGGACTGAACTAGTAACATCACGCCATTCTGATGGCGCGTGTGTGTGTGACTGCAACTCACTCATTGCAACTCTCAGCTTCCTGTTGTTAAGGTACTCTTATATACTGGAGTACCTTACACGTTTCTCCAACTTATGGGGTACTGTGTCAAAGGCTTTCTGACATTCCAAGAAAAGGTAGTCTGCTCAACCCTTTCTTTCTTGTTTAACCTCTGGCACCTGATCGTAGAATTCTATTAAGCCTGTAAGGCAAGATTTACCCTCCCTGAACCCATGTTGATGGGTTGTCACTAAGTCACTAAGGGAGCCGGTCGGCCGAGCGGACAGCACGCGGGACTTGTGATCCTGTGGTCCTGGGTTCGATCCCAGGCGCCGGCGAGAAACAATGGGCAGAGTTTCTTTCACCCTATGCCCCTGTTACCTGGCAGTAAAATAGGTACCTGGGTGTTAGTCAGCTGTCGCGGGCTGCTTCCTGGGGGTGGAGGCCTGGTCGAGGACCGGGCCGCGGGGACACTAAAACTCCCCGAAATCATCTCAAGATAACCTCAAGAAGTCCCTTCTCTCCAGATGTGTGACCAAGTTTTTTCTCACAATCTTCTCCATCACCTTGCATGGTATACAAGTTAAGGACACTGGCCTGTAGTTCAGTGCCTCTTGTCTGTCGCCCTTTTTGTATATTGGGACCACATTTGCCGTCTTCCATATTTCTGGTAGGTCTCCCGTCTCCAGTGACCTATACACTATGGAGAGTGGCAAGCAATGTGCTTCTGCACATTTTTTTAGTATCGATGGTGAGATTTCTTCAGGTCCGACAGCCTTTGTCACGTACGTGTGTGTACTCGCCTATTTGTGCTTACGGGAGTTGACCTCTGGCTCTTTGATCCCGCCTCTCAACTGTTAATCAACTGGTTTAAATGTTCCCGAGACCCTATATACCAGTATTCGTGAACTCTGTATTCCTGTGTGTGTGTGTGTGTGTGTGTGTGTGTGTGTGTGTGTGTGTGTCTGTGTGTGTACTTACCTAATTGTACTTACCTAATTGTGCTTGCGGGGGTTGAGCTCTGGCTCTTTGGTCCCGCCTCTCAACCGTCAATCAACTGGTGTACAGATTCCTGAGCCTATTGGGCTCTATCATATCTACATTTGAAACTGTGAATGGAGTCAGCCTCCACCACATCACTTCCTAATGCATTCCATTTGCTAACTACTCTGACACTGAAAAAGTTCTTTCTAACGTCTCTGTGGCTCATTTGGGTACTCAGCTTCCACCTGTGTCCCCTTGTTCGCGTCCCACCAGTGTTGAAAAGTTCGTCCTTGTTTACCCGGTCGATACCCCTGAGGATTTTGTAGGTTGTGATCATGTCCCCCCTTACTCTTCTGTCTTCCAGTGTCGTGAGGTGCATTTCCCGCAGCCTTTCCTCATAACTCATGCCTCTTAGTTCTGGGACTAGTCTAGTAGCATACCTTTGGACTTTTTCCAGCTTCGTCTTGTGCTTGACAAGGTACGGGCTCCATGCTGGGGCCGCATACTCCAGGATTGGTCTTACATATGTGGTGTACAAGATTCTGAATGATTCCTTACACAGGTTCCTGAACGCCGTTCTGAAGTTAGCCACGGTTGTGTGTGTGTGTGTGTGTGTGTGTGTGTGTGTGTGTGTGTGTGTGTGTGTGTGTGTGTGTGTGTGTGTGTGTGTGTGTGTGTGTGTGTGTACGGTGTGTAGTATACAGTGGGTATGAGAGAAAATTGGTCGGGAGTAAGTACATTTGACAATCCACGGTTGAAAAGGCGGGGGTGTAAGAGCTAACAGCTATACCCTGCAGGCGGAGTTAAGTGAATAATAACAGGTTAACACACACACACACACAGACAAATGGTGGAAGGAAAACAGACAAAAGAATGTGTAGGATATAAAGAACTAAAGCAAACTTGTGTGTATGTGTGTGTGTGTTAAGAGACATATTAACTGCCAAATAGACAGTGAGACAGACCAACAAACTGTCAGTCTTCTGGCACTGAAATAACTAATCAACAAGACTTGCCAATTTACATGAGCGGTCACACATTTTCTTGGAACGACCAACAACTGTAATTTGTTGACCAACTGTAATTTGGACCATAAAGAGTCGAGGGAGAGAGCGTACCTGTCCGCTGTAGAGTGCTTTGGGAGTTATTTGGCCAAAAGTTGACGCATTTCACCAATTAAACTCCCAGAAGTGGAAGTCTGCGCACCATGGCGCGCTGCCGTGTTTAACGTAGCAGTTTTCGTACTGCAAACAAATGAACGTTGCTGCCTGACGTATATCTGCATTTCAAACATTATTCTTTGTAATATATGACGTATATAAAACGCATTTGTCCAACCACTCTCATGGGGTCTCGTTAATTGCAGATTGCAGCAATTGGTAGACATTTTAGCTATTAAGATGTCATTAACTTCCCCAACACAAAGAGATTTGTCTTACGCCCACTGATTTCGTCATGAAATATCGTTCTATATATATTTGCATACATGTAAATATGTAGAATGTGTATGAGGTGTGTCGCCCTCTCCCCCGTCCATAGCAACGAGCACATATCACTACTACGTCTCGTACCCCCCAGGTCAAGTGTCACCTCTACTAACACCTCCCAGGTCAAGTGTCACCTCTACTAACACCTCCCATGTTAAGTGCCACCTCCACTAACACCTCCCATGTTAAGTGTCACCTCTACTAACACCTCCCAGGTCAAGTGTCACCTCTACTAACACCTCCCAGGTCAAGTGTCACCTCTACTAACACCTTCCATGTTAAGTGCCACCTCCACTAACACCTCCCATGTTAAGTGTCACCTCCACTAACACCTCCCATGTTAAGTGTCACCTCCACTAACACCTCCCATGTTAAGTGTCACCTCTACTAACACCTCCCATGTCAAGTGCCACCTCCACTAATTCTCTCCGTCAAGTAATAGTCAAGGCGGCGGTGCCAAGCTGGGAAGCTATGTATCCCCAGAGTGTTGGCGGGATATTTACAAGGCACCAAACACCACTCAGGATGCCAAGGCCAGAACATGAGAACACGCGGCACCTGACATCAAAGGTATGTAAGCCTCCCACGATTGTATCAAGGGTCAAGCAACCCAGAGGGACGTTAGGAAAGCAAGACGTGCGATCGTTCTGTATATCGGGACCAAGTATAAAGCACGACTGTAAGTGGGACAATGGAGTACAAACACTTGGCCTAGCAGGGTGGAGTTCCATTAAGTGTCCATGACTTAAGGGAGTGTTGCCCACCCTAGCCAGGGTCGTCTCCCATTAGGGTGGTGGGAGACAAGCCAATGTGATGTGAGGGATGAGGCTTTCCTCACTCTTATACATTTGAGGAAAGCACATGTATAAGAGTGAGCAGTTTGTTAGTTGTAGTGCCAGACTAACGACCCTGCCAACGGTCCCGGATGGCTGAATGAATGACTGAACACAAATTCAAATAGGAATTCATTTTTCCATGAAATGGAACTAACTCGAGCGGCTTTCATAAGGGCGGTGTTCACAAGTTCCTGTGAGGTAACCCAGCAAAATTCGACTGTGTTGACCCAACCAGAAATAAGAAACAGTCAGTATGGATTTTGTCCACCACAGGAAACAAAGCTGTTAAGAGACAACAAACCGACGAGGGTACTGCAAGACTCACCCACAATGACAAAAGGATGTTGAAAAAGTACCAGACGAAGAGCATACAAAACGGCCTCAAGTTCCGTCGTGAGGATACTAGTGTCTGGGGCAGGCGACACATATAGGTTTAATGAGGGAAGACATGGAAGTAACCAACACCGGTGAGGCCGACGGTGCTCCCAGACACACCTGGGAACACAGTAATGGAGTGCACCAGGACGAATAAAAAAGTAAAAGGCACTTCATAAAAGAGAAGGGATAGATGCCATGTGGGTCAGGGCCTTGCAAAATTTTACAAACAGGATCCTCCATGGCGACACGTTAGAACCATGGGGGTGCGGGGGAGGCGAGAGGAAATGAGAAGGAAAATCATTTGAGGCAACAAGGAAACTAGGGCTCAGAACACTACACTGAGGAACGCCGTCATATTGTTGAAAAGGGGCAGAGAAAGCAGTAGCAAGGTTCATTATAAACAAATAATAGAAGAAATGTTGAAGGAAGAATGGTAGATCGCCACAAAGGTCAAAAGAATACAATTGGCCTAAAATACTCAATCTCTATTTAGTGTCATAAGCCGTTTCCAAGTAAAAAAAAAAATAACGGCTACAGTGGAAGTTTTCGCTACAAAGTCAGGGCAAATGTTGACCAAGTCCACTAAGACATCAGTCGCGTTACAACACTCACAAAAGCCAGATTGAGAGGGAGAGTGTTGGCGATGGTGTTGCAAGAACCACACGAGACATACATATACTAATCACTCAAATAGTTTACAAACACACCTCAACAGGGCAATGGGGCAAAAATCCTTAGGGGAAAATCCCTGAGTACCGATTTTTGTGAAAGGTAAGAAAGACTGCCTCAAGCCAGTGTGCAGCAACTGATGTCTCCCAAATGTGGCTACAGATATTCAGCAAATGGTGAAAGATGCACCGAGGGAGATGATGACGCATCTCACATAATGAATGCCGTCTGAGTCCGCCGCTGTGGAACCGCAGAGGAACAAGGCGGACTGGAGTTCAAGAAGAGAGAAGAGATCGTTATAGGGGAGCGCAAAAGCTCGAGGGCGAGATTCAATAAGGGGATTACGAGTAAGGAAAGTAGGAGGAAAATGACTCTCGGAGCATGCCGTTGGAAAGTGCAAACCCTCTTCGTTCACGACCAAGACCAGATCCGACACAACAAAACCACGGAGATGAAGAACAGTTGTTGTCTGGAGCAAATTTACTCACACTCTTATGGATGTTCTCCCAGACACGAGGGAGAGGAGCGTCAACAGTCATGGTACAGACACGAGTTCCTTAACCTCTTAAGCTTACCTGCACAGATGGCCTTACCGTACCCGCCTTCCTATATACAATAAAAGATTCAGGCGTTTTCCTGCCACGTCGCTACATTTTTTAGATCGCACACATCCAATGTATAACAAGAGGACAGTCAAGTTGTACCAAGGAATGTTCAATGTACAACCTGAGCACAGTCACTGCACCCAGGAATGTTGTCGAGTGTGGCACGGGAGGTACGGCACAGAAGAGATTGGAGTGCAGCAAGTAATAAGGTGCGGTGAAAGAGGAGGAGGCAGCAAGGGAGAGACAGATCAACAGGCTGGGAAGAGTAGTGAGAGGGTGAAGAGCTTCCAGTCTGCCTCATCAAACTGCCGCCGACGGACAGAAAGAGGAGAGCAGAAACAAAAGGGGGACGAGGTCGGAGAAATGGTCACTCTTATGGAGGTCACCCAATCACTTGGGGTGGACGGCAGAGCGACGGTCTTGCTTCATGCAGGTCGGCGTTCAATCCCCGACCGTCCAAATGGTTGTCCACCATTCCTTCCCCCCCCCCCATTTATTTCGAATCCTTATCCTGAACCCTTTCAGGTACTATATAGTCATAATGGCTTGGCACTGTCTCCTAATGTCTCCTGAGGGCACTTTGCTTCCTCTTCCCTTCCTTTTCTTATAGACCATCGAGGCCTATCCACATGACGTCTACACAAATAAAAGAGGACCAGAGAGAAAGAACAACACAGAACAGTGTGTCATCTCATCAGAATTGAGGAATTCAGGAGAGACAATGGAGAAGAGATGGTGAAAGGGAGCAAGGGAGAGACAGATCAAACGACTTGATAATGGTCCAGGACGGACCGAAACGTCGTCGTCCCTTCAACTTCTAGTGTGTGGTCTGGTCAACATGGTGAAAGGTTCTAAATGATGCCACTTGGGTATGTGTTAGAACATCACCCCAGAGCCCTTGCCAGCAGTTAAACATCACCCAAAAGAGGTGCACACTAAGGTGCTGAGTGTATGAAGTATTTAAGAGCCGGAAGAGAAAGCGGAATATATGGAGGGGAGGTGGGAGAAGGAATAGATGGGAGAGACAGTATTCCATTAACTGACAAAGATACGGTCGGCGTTGGAATGTGCATTCAACTACAAAAGCAGTGGACCAAATGGAACATTGTTCGAGATAAAGAGGAAGGGGGGGGATGAGAAAAGGAATAATTGTGGAAGTGAGGAGGACAAGTGCCAGGCTTCGGCTCCAGGAGAGAGACAAAGCAGCGACAACTGTGATATCAAAAGAAATAGAAATGTTCAATAGAAATGGTGTATGTATATTCAACACGTTTATGCCATTGGAGAATAGACATAAGGAAAAGCAGCAATAGCAGTAAACAAGAGAGACCAGGGAGGGAGGGAGGCACCAGGGAGGGAGGGAGTGGTGGAGGGAACAAGAACAGTAGGGGTAGTGTGCTCTGGATCAAGGGCAGCAAAAGAGACAAGAGACAACTGAGGCAGGACCGTCCAGAGTGCGATCAGCCAACTCCACCACGGAGATGGAAGGTGATGCAGGAACAAGGATGGGGGGGAGGGGGAGGACTGAGACCATCAGTCCTCCCTGACCCATCAGGGAGAAAGAGGGAGAAAAATCAGGTTCATCTGTCAAAGAGACACAGGTGTGGCATTTTGAAGGTATAGTGTTATAGGCTCCATTGTTTCACGTGGGCAGTGAGAACGACAGCAGGAGAAATGAGGATGGTTGGGGAGGAGGATGGTTAATGACCAGATGGTCACAGCCCGCGGAGGCCCAGACGATAGAGGAGATGGCCAAGAAGGAAGACGTAACTGGGAGTCTGAGAGGCTTACTGTCAACACAACACAGCCGAGGAAGAAGATAAGTGTCACAATAATGGCAAGCTGAGGAAGACCAGGAAGGTGAAGATGATGGCTGCTGATCCTAGAGGAACACCCTTGACCTCAGGTCCCAGCTGCAGCAGGAGAGCCGGTGGAGACTGGGAATAAGGCTTGGAAACAGTTGTGAAACTGAAGAAGAGGAAGGAGGTTGGGGCAGAGGATAACGACGCGACACATGGACACTTGTCACACATGGAGGAAAGATGAAGGACCCGGCATCTTGCCTCGGAGAAAGATACACAATCGTGATGTTTCGAGCCGAAGATTTCGTAATGCATGTACGTGCAGAAAGAGGCAGGGGAAACTGCCTCTACTACTGCAGTTTATGCACCGAGCTTAGAGAGGACTGTGGCTTGGAATGGCCGAGGTCACCACACGTGGGACAAAAGGACTACTTGCTACTACACTGAGGTCGTAGTGCCTATATTTCCATCATTGAATGCAGAGGCATGGAGAAGGGGATCTGGCACCTGCTAGAATTACTGAAGATTGGAGGTTTGTATGAAAAGTGATCTTAACAACTCTCAAGGATTGACAACGACGTTAGTGAGGGAGTCGAGTAAACGGATCAATCTGGAGGACAGCAAAACCATGGACCTCGGTAATGTATTTAATAGCCTCATGACAGTTCTTAAGTTTCCTGTCCCTAGCAACATTGAACGGGAGAATGACGGTGCCAATGCTGATGTTCAATTACACATTTCTAGAGACCCCCAACTGGGGTCTCACTGCAAGACAAAACAGACAAGGAGACTGCTGCCGCCTTACAATAGGCATCAACGATGTGTGTGCCAGTCAAGGCGAGGCCTTCAGTAACATAGGTGTCCAGAGAGTCAACAAAGGTGCTCATATATCATCAGGGCATACAAGGACATCGTGACAATCATAACACTTAGGCCACATAGCGAGGCCTAATCATGGTACATAGCAGCAGTTGAAGGAAACATAACTCTTGAAGTACGAGTGTGGTGCAGTGGTCCCCATTATTGATGGGGGATACAAAAGAGATACATGGGCATACTGTCCTTAAGGGCAGTTCGATGTTACCTTCAACCTCGTGCTGACAGTTCCTGCTACGGAGCTGGAACCAATCGTATCGGCGTTTGCCTTTCCATTGGAGACTTTCGGCGCCATGGAGAGTGGGAAAGGGGGACCTGTTGCATGGGTAACAGCTTCTCCCCCTTGTCAACCTACCCTGGCTTTGTGCCTTGGAGAGGCCAATCCAGACCAACAACGAGAGTGCAACTCCATAGTCTCCTGAGACTGAGGGATGCCTGATACAATATAAATGCAGTTGTAATAATCAAATATGGGGTCATCCCTGCCTAGGAAGAGGCAAGCCAATGAAGAGGATCAACACGGTGAACCAACAATGAACCCCAAGTCTGGGCTGATTGTAGCCAGGGGCTACTGAGGGATCAGACAGTGATCTTCCATCACGGTCCGATTAGCCAGGCCTGCATGGTCGCCTGTCCCCACGAGCCTCAGTTTGAGAAGCGAGACCGTCTTCCACAGCTTCATTTTCCAAAGTCTGGCCATTGGAGCCGAGGGAGACCATCTTACAGGTCAGCCAGGGAGGCCGAGGACTGATCGGTGCAGGAAAGGCCGCATCGTCCCAGGCGTTGCTTCCCCTTCTCAGCAGGAGAGTCCTACTGCACCTTACATTCTCCCAGACCTATACTAAGACCTCCTTCCCACCTATCGCCCCAGCTCGAATACACAACCTACCTCCAAGATATAGGTCCTTCTAGTGGGTAGTCCTATGACCCTAAAGGAAGTCCTATGTATGTTTCTTTCGTACACACAACTTCCAGATAGGCGCAGGGAAGAGGGCCAAGGCAACAGCCACCGAAAACAGAGAACTGTGGGTAAACCCCTTTACCACAACAAGGTGAACATCCCACGTCAAGTGCCACCTCCGGCAGCACTTCACGCATCAAGTAGCACTCAAGTTGTCATGACACTCAAAGAGGTTGTGATAAGTCATAAGATAAGATAAGATGTGATAAGAGGTTGTGCTCCAGTGATAAACCAGACCAGAAGTATCTTGACCTCCTGATACCTGATCAAGACGGACAGGTATCGATCAGGATACCTGATCAACCAGGCTGATCAGCCACGATCAGCCACGTCCAACAACCTGGTTGATCAGACCAGCAACAAAGAGACCTGGTTGAGGACCGAGCCGCGGGGACATTGAGCCCTGAAATCATCACTAAGTAACCCCAAGGTAACCTCAACCAGGTTATTAGCGAGTACACAGAAGCTAGTTAGACTTGCAGACAACAATCCACATGGAGTGGCCCAGGAAACTCGTCTGATTTCCCAAGATCCTAACCAATCACAGCCACTCTGATTGGCCGTCACACTTGAATGAAAGGAAGACTGAGACTTCACTTGAAACTTGCACATGTATCAACCTGCCGTTGGTTACGGATATCAATGTCTCTGACTAGGCCAATCCTGAGGGGCGGACATCCTTGTCTAATGCACCTGCCCCCTGTGTTGACTTGACCATATCACAGCCAGTCTGACTGAAAGTCTTCTGTAACTATGTATATTCAATAAGCTCGGCCATATTGAACTGGTAAAAGTATATTTCTTATGTTCTCATTATACCAGCCTGTCATCTAATATTGATAGTGCTTGTAGCAGCTGTAAGTCAAACGTACCCAAAAGGGGATTGTTGTACCCAAAAAAGGGACCGATGTACCCAAAAAGGGACCGTTGTACCCAAAAAAGGGGCCGTTGTACCCAAAAAAGGGACCGTTGTACCCAAAAAGAAACCGTTGCACCCAAAACAAAACTTGAACAAATAATTGTGTAGAGGACACAAGCACCCAAGCCTAAACTTCCATTCTTGCATATATATATATGTACGCCATTAGGCCTTCCATGGCGCATATTGAGGCTAGGATTAGTGGTGTTGAGCGCGCCTGGGAGTACCCAGCACACAGGTTCGACTCCTCCCCGTGGCTCTCACTGATGGTGTCATACTTCACTGTGCTAAGTATACAGTTGGGAACCCTCCTAAATCATCCTCGGGAGGGACCAGGTCTTTACCTCAATAGGTAAACCCAGTCTACCTAACCTCTCACCTTCTCTTCCTTGTGAAGTACTTAAGACAATGACAAACACAGGGGGGGATAGGAGGGGAGAGTCTCTTTGGCGGTCCAGGAATACACTCTTTTCCCCAACCTTCTCTGTCTGTACTCACCAAGTTGTGCTTGCGGGGGTTGAGCTTCGGCTCTCTGCTCCCGCCTCTCAACTGTCAATCAACTGGTGTATAGGTTCCTGAGCCTACTGGGCTCTATCTTATCTACACTTGAAACTGTGTATTGAATCTGCCTCCACCACATCACTTTCTAGTGTATTCCATTTATTTACTGACATGAAACAAATTCTTTCTAATGCCTTTATGGTTCATTTGGGCACTCAATTTCCACCTGTGTCTCCTATTGCATGTGCCCCTTGTGTTAAATAAACTGCCTTTGTCTACCCAATCAATTCCTTTGAGAATATTGTATGTTGTGATCATGTCACAACATACCATAATCCTGTCTGGGAATTGTCATTTGGTGGCGGGTTATATGACTACGACTATAAGTTTGTGTTCTCTAATTTCTATGGTGCCTTCTATGTAGTCTCTAAAACCTTCACAGTCCACGATAACCAACTCTTCAAAACTCCAGTCTCTTCTCGTCAGCAGAGCTACTGTGTGTGAGTGTGTGTGAGTGTGAGTGAGTGTGAGTGTGTGTGAGTGTGTGTGTGTGAGTGTGAGTGTGTGTGAGTGTGTGTGTGTGAGTGAGTGTGAGTGAGTGTGAGTGTGTGTGAGTGTGTGTGAGTGTATGAGTGAGTGTAGCAGATCATCACCACACACACCACTAAGCAACAAACAATGAACCTTCCAATGCCCTCCTTTTTTTCACCATGTCCACAACCAACTACACTGTCTGCATCGGTAATTATAAAACCCGCTAATTGGCTGCCAATTACTGGCATAAATGGTAGGACTCCTTACCGCGCTTGACCTTCCGCCGCCCACCACAGTTCCCTCCCTCAGGCAACGTCAGCCGCCGAACCAAAAACTCAGCGACACGTCTATTACACCAACAGCAACACGTCAGCAACATGTTCAGGCCACACACACCGTAGAGGCTGGTACACTACCCGCTCTGTCCTGTGTAGTGTGGTGGGGGGGGGGGGGGGTGATGGTCTGGTCATGTTATATAACAATCTAGTTACAAATAAATTTATATAAAAAATATATTTGTCGTCTAAACTAAACTAAAATTTGTATGCAAACTAAAAACATTAATTACATTTGTGTGCATACTAACTTTAAATATGATTCTAAACTAACATTCAATTTGTGTTCAAACTAAAATTAAATGTGTAATCTCATAATAAATTAACAATGGCTGCATACTGACTGTATATGAGGCGCCTGACAGCTGGGTGGACAGCGCTTCGGATTCGTAGTCCTGAGGAAGCGGGTTCGATCCCCGGTGGAGGCGGAGACAAATGGGCAAAATATTCCTTTCACCCTGATGCCCCTGTTACCAAGCAGTCAATAGGTACCTGTGAGTTAGACAGCTGCTATGGGCTGCTTCCTGGGGATGTTTACCAACAAGCAGGCCTGCTCGAAGACCGGGCCGCGGGGACGCTAAGCCCCGAAATCACCTCAAGACAAGATAGTGTGGTCCACAATCCCCCACATGAGAAAGAGATGACGGCATCCCTGGATCACGCGCCAACACCCGCCCCATTACTCGTCTCGCGGGTAACTGACACTTCAATTCCCCTTCCCCAACATTTAAAATTTGGCGCCTCTCTATTGGCTACGTGAATGACGTCATTAATTCTTTAATTTTCTGATTGGTCGAAGCGCGGCTTTCTGTAGATCCAATGACGTCATTAACTATTTACTTTTCTGATTGGTCGAGGCGCGGCTTCTGTAGACCCAATGCTCCTAAATACAACATACCAATCTATAGACCATGACAACGCTACGAGACTGACCCGATGCTTCTACAAAACAACTAAATACAATTTATATAAAGGAGGGAGCCAGGCAACAGCAACTCGTGCTGGGGGAAGCCAGGCAACAGTGACTGGTGCTGGGGGAAGCCAGGCAACAGTGACTGGTGCTAGGGGGAGTCAGGCAACAGTGACTGGTGCTGGGGGAAGCCAGGCAACAGTGACTGGTGCTGGGGGGGGAAGCCAGGCAACAGTGACTGGTGCTTAGGGGAGCCAGGCAACAGTGACTGGTGCTAGGGGGGGAAGCCAGGCAACAGTGACTGGTGCTGGGGGGAAGCCAGGCAACAGTGACTGGTGCTGGGGGAAGCCAGGCAACAGTGACTGGTGCTGGGGGGGAAGCCAGGCAACAGTGACTGGTGCTGGGGGGGAAGCCAGGCAACAGTGACTGGTGCTGGGGGGGAAGCCAGGCAACAGTGACTGGTGCTGGGGGAAGCCAGGCAACAGTGACTGGTGCTGGGGGAAGCCAGGCAACAGTGACTGGTGCTAGGGGGAGTCAGGCAACAGTGACTGGTGCTGGGGGAAGCCAGGCAACAGTGACTGGTGCTGGGGGGGGAAGCCAGGCAACAGTGACTGGTGCTTAGGGGAGCCAGGCAACAGTGACTGGTGCTAGGGGGGGAAGCCAGGCAACAGTGACTGGTGCTGGGGGGGAAGCCAGGCAACAGTGACTGGTGCTGGGGGAAGCCAGGCAACAGTGACTGGTGCTGGGGGGAAGCCAGGCAACAGTGACTGGTGCTGGGGGGGAAGCCAGGCAACAGTGACTGGTGCTGGGGGGGAAGCCAGGCAACAGTGACTGGTGCTGGGGGAAGCCAGGCAACAGTGACTGGTGCTGGGGGAAGCCAGGCAACAGTGACTGGTGCTGGGGGGGAAGCCAGGCAACAGTGACTGGTGCTGGGGGGAAGCCAGGCAACAGTGACTGGTGCTGGGGGAAGCCAGGCAACAGTGACTGGTGCTGGGGGAAGCCAGGCAACAGTGACTGGTGCTGGGGGGGGGGAGCCAGGCAACAGTGACTGGTGCTGGGGGGAAAGCCAGGCAACAGTGACTGGTGGTGGTGGGGGAGCCAGGCAACAGTGACTGGTGCTGGGGGGGGGGAGCCAGGCAACAGTGACTGGTGCTGAGGGGGAGCCAGGCAACAGTGACTGGTGCTGGGGGGGGAGCCAGGCAACAGTGACTGGTGTGGGGGGGAGCCAGGCAACAGTGACTGGTGTGTGGGGGGAGCCAGGCAACAGTGACTGGTGCTAGGGGGAGCCAGGCAACAGTGACTGGTGGTGGTGGGGGAGCCAGGCAACAGTGACTGGTGCTGGGGGGGGAGCCAGGCAACAGTGACTGGTGCTGGGTGAGGGGGGAGCCAGGCAACAGTGACTGGTGGTGGTGGGGGAGCCAGGCAACAGTGACTGGTGGTGGGTGAGAGGGGAGCCAGGCAACAGTGACTGGTGTGGGGGGGGGGAGCCAGGCAACAGTGACTAGTGCTCGGGGGAGCCAGGCAAAAGTGACTGGTGCTGGGGGGGGGAGCCAGGCAACAGTGACTGGTGCTGAGGGGGAGCCAGGCAACAGTGACTGGTGCTAGGGGGAGCCAGGCAACAGTGACTGGTGCTAGGGGGCGCCAGGCAACAGTGACTGGTGCTGAGGGGGAGCCAGGCAACAGTGACTGGTGCTAGGGGGAGCCAGGCAACAGTGACTGGTGCTAGGGGGAGCCAGGCAACAGTGACTGGTGCTGAGGGGGAGCCAGGCAACAGTGACTGGTGCTGGGGGGGGAGCCAGGCAACAGTGACTGGTGCTGGGGGGGGAGCCAGGCAACAGTGACTGGTGATGAGGGGGAGCCAGGCAACAGTGACTGGTGCTAGGGGGAGCCAGGCAACAGTGACTGGTGCTGAGGGGGAGCCAGGCAACAGTGACTGGTGCTAGGGGGAGCCAGGCAACAGTGACTGGTGCTGAGGGGAGCCAGGCAACAGTGACTGGTGCTGGGGGGGGAGCCAGGCAACAGTGACTGGTGCTAGGGGGAGCCAGGCAACAGTGACTGGTGCTGAGGGGGGAGCCAGGCAACAGTGACTGGTGCTGGGGGGGAGCCAGGCAACAGTGACTGGTGCTAGGGGGAGCCAGGCAACAGTGACTGGTGCTAGGGGGAGCCAGGCAACAGTGACTGGTGCTGGGGGGGAGCCAGGCAACAGTGACTGGTGCTGAGGGGGAGCCAGGCAACAGTGACTGGTGCTGGGGGGAGCCAGGCAACAGTGACTGGTGCTAGGGGGAGCCAGGCAACAGTGACTGGTGCTGGGGGGGGAGCCAGGCAACAGTGACTGGTGCTGGGGGGAGCCAGGCAACAGTGACTGGTGCTGGGGGGGGAGCTAGGACAGTGACTGGTGCTGGGGGGGGAGCCAGGCAACAGTGACTGGTGTTGGGGGGGGGGAGCAAGGCAACAGTGACTGTGCTGGGGGGGAGCCAGGCAACAGTGACTGGTGCTGGAGGGAGCCAGGCAACAGTGACTGGTGCTGGGGGGGAGCCAGGCAACAGTGACTGGTGCTGGGGGGGGGAGCCAGGCAACAGTGACTGGTGCTGGGGGGGGGGGGGGAGTTTAACATTTGATATTATATGTAGGGTCATCTTGAGGTTATCTTGAGATGATTTCGGGGCTTAGCGTCCCCGCGGCCCGGTCCTTGACCAGGCCTCCTTTTTGTTACACCCCCCTTTCCCCCCAGGAAGCAGCCCGTAGCAGCTGTCTAACTCCCAGGTACTTATTTACTGCTAGGTGAACAAGCACATCAGGGTGAAAGAAATTTTGTCCATTTGTTTCCACCTCCACCGGGGAACGAACCCGGAACCTCAGGACTACGAATCCTGAGCGCTCTCCACTCAGCTGTCAGGCCCCAAGGATAAGGTAAGATAGTGACTATCTGTTCATCAGTATTCATGTTATCAATATATATAGTTTTGACTTAGTTAAATCTGGTGGTGAGTGACGTTATGTATTTTCATTTGTGGGGAACTTAGTCATTTTTTTAAGTCATTTAGGACCCTAACTTTTGCAGTAAGTGTTGACTTAGCCAGTCCTCAGCCACAGCAGGGGGGGGGGGAGGGCCCGTACCTTCCTCAGCCACAGCAGGGGGGGGGGAGGGCCCGTACCTTCCTCAGCCACAGCAGGGGGGGCCGTACCCTCCTCAGCCACAGCAGGGGGGGCCGTACCCTCCTCAGCCACAGCAGGGGGGGCCGTACCCTCCTCAGCCACAGCAGGGGGGCCGTACCCTCCTCAGCCACAGCAGGGGGGGCCGTACCCTCCTCAGCCACAGCAGGGGGGGCCGTACCCTCCTCAGCCACAGCAGGGGGGGCCGTACCCTCCTCAGCCACAGCAGGGGGGCCGTACCCTCCACAGCCACAGCAGGGGGGGGCCGTACTTTCCTCAGCCACAGCAGGGGCGGAGTGCCCGTACATTCCTCAGCCACAGCAGGGGCGGAGGGCCCGTACCTTCCTCAGCCACAGCAGGGGCGGAGTGCCGGTACCTTCCTCAGCCACAGCAGGGGGGGCCGTACCCTCCTCAGCCACAGCAGGGGGCGGCCGTACCCTCCTCAGCCACAGCAGGGGGGCCGTACCTTCCTCAGCCATAGCAGGGGCGGAGGGCCCGTACATTCCTCAGCCACAGCAGGGAAGGAGGGCCCGTACATTCCTCAGCCACAGCAGGGGGGGGGCCGTACCTTCCTCAGCCATAGCAGGGGCGGAGTGCCCGTACATTCCTCAGCCACAGCAGGGGCGGAGGGCCCGTACATTCCTCAGCCACAGCAGGGAAGGAGGGCCCGTACATTCCTCAGCCACAGCAGGGGGGGCCGTACCCTCCTCAGCCACAGCAGGGGGGGCCGTACCTTCCTCAGCCACAGCAGGGGCGGAGTGCCCGTACATTCCTCAGCCACAGCAGGGAAGGAGGGCCCGTACATTCCTCAGCCACAGTAGGGGGGAGGCCGGAGTGCCCGTACCTTCCTCAGCCACAGCAGGGGGGGGGAGGGCCCGTACCTTCCTCAGCCACAGCAGGAGGGGGGGGGGGGGCGGAGGGCCCGTGGGGGCCTTACTGATGACAACATTACCAGGGACCCGGCGGGAAAGCACTGGACCCAGGCGGACCATCGATTGTCGATAGTGGTCTATCACGGCAGTTTAGCAGCTGCCTTCACCTCGTTTACCTGGCGGGGTAAGGCAAGTAGGGTAAGGTAAGGGGCAGGAACACTGAGGGGCAGCCCTGGAGCAGGGTTAGGGAGGGGAATAACAAATCCATAGATAGGAAATAACAAATCCAAAGCTCTATGTCCTTTTCTCTGGAGAGAAAGAGACGTAGAGCTCCTAACTGAGGCCACAGACCGACTGTGACGGAACAACGTCGGCACCAAAGTTCACATGATCTAATGCTCCCTCAAGGATGGGGCCTGACGGCTGAGTGGACAGCGCTCGGGATTCATAGTCCTCAGGTTCCGAGTTCCATACCCGGTGGAAGCGGAAACAAATGGGCAGAGTTTCTTTCACCCTGATGCATCTGTTCACTTATAAATAGGCAGTAAATAGGTACCTGGGAGTTAGACAGCTCCTACGGGCTGCTTCCTGGGGGTGTGTAACAAAAAGGAGGCCTGGCCGAGGACCGGGCCGCGGGGACGCTAAGCCCCGAAATCATCTCGAGATAACCACCAATATTATAACTTATTTCCACCCTTATGTTCCAAGTGGTTGGGCACCATTCCTTCCCTCCGTCCCATCCCTAATCCTTATCCTCACCCTTTCCCAGTGCTATATAGTCGTAATGGCTTGGTGCTTTCCCCCCAGATAGTTCCCTTCCCTTCCCCCCCCCTTATGTCCATTAGTCCCCTCCCTCCCCCCTCCTCCCACTACCATCTACCCATTTAACCCTACCCTAACCCTCCTCCACTACCCCCTCCCACACCAGCAAGCAGTGACAGCCAAGCACTGCTTGCCCATTAACCTAACAGTGCTCACCTAGCCGTCCTTACTTAGCTGTACCTGCCAAGCGTCCCTTACGGAGGGCCTTACAGTGCTTACCTATTAGTGAGTGTTTACCTAACAGCGCTTGCATAACAGTGCTTACCTAGTTACCTAACAGTGCTTACCTATCAGTGTTTACCTAACAGCATAAGAACATAAGAACAAAGGTAACTGCAGAAGGCCTATTGGCCCATACGAGGCAGCTCCTATCTATAACCACCCAATCCCACTCATACACATGGCCAACCCGCGCTTGAAACAATCGAGGGACCCCACCTCCACCACGTTACCCGATAATTGGTTCCACAAATCAACAACCCTGTTACCGACCCAGTATTTACCCAAGTCTTTCCTAAATCTAAATTTATCCAATTTATACCCATTGTTTCGTGTTCTATCTTTGTTAATAGTTATAATACCCTATTAATATCCCCTTTGTTATGTCCATTCATCCACTTGTAAACCTCTATCATGTCACGCCTAAATCTTCGCCTTTCGAGTGAATGCAATTTAAGCTTTGTTAATCTTTCTTCATATGAAAGATTTCTAATTTGGGGAAATAACTTAGTTATCCTACGCTGGACACGTTCAAGTGAATTTATATCCATTCTATAATATGGTGACCAAAACTGAACTGCATAATCTAAATGGGGCCTAACCAGAGCAAGATATAGCTGAAGAACCACACCAGGTGTCTTGTTACTAATGCCTCGATTAATAAATCCCAGTGTCCTATTTGCCTTATTTACGAACATTCATGCATTGATCCTTTTGTTTTAAATTCTTACTAATCATAACTCCCAGATCCCTTTCGCAATCCGACTTCGCAATCTCAACACCATCTAGCTCGTATCTTGTAACTCTATCATCATTACCTAACCTCAGAACTTTACATCTATCAGCATTAAACTGCATTTGCCAATCCTTTGACCATTTCAAAACCCTATTTAGATCAACTTGAAGTGACAGTGAGTTTTCTTCCGTGTTAATTTCCCTACTGATTTTTGTATCATCTGCAAATTTGCAGATGTTGCTACTCAAACCTGAATCTAAATCGTTTATATATATTATAAACAACAGAGGTCCCAGGACAGAGCCCTGAGGTACTCCACTAACAACATTATCCCACTCTGACTTTACCCCATTTATACTAACTCTCTGTTTCCTTTGGAATAGCCATGCCCTAATCCAAGTTAATATAGCACCCCCAATACCATGAGCCTCTATTTTTTTAATCAGTCTTTCATGTGGCACTGTATCAAAAGTTTTGCTAAAGTCAAGGTACACAACATCACAATCCTTACCACTATCAACTGCCTCAACTATGCTGGAATAAAAAGATAGCAAATTTGTTAAACATAAACAGCCATTTGTAAAACCATGTTGCCACTCATTTATTAATTTATGTTTTTGAAGATGGAGACGAATTGTATTTGCAATTATTGATTCAAGTAACTTTCCCACAATAGACGTTAGGCTAATTGGCCGATAGTTTGACGCAAGTGATCTATCTCCTTTCTTAAAAATTGGTACAACATTAGCTACCTTCCATGACTCTATTGATTTATTAAATATGGTAGACAGTGGCTCGGAAAGCTCCTCTTTGCATTCTTTAAGCACCCTGGCATACACTTCATCCGGCCCTGGGGATTTGTTTGGTTTGAGTTTTACTATTTGTTTAATTACTTCCTCCCTGGTAACTGCTAAACTATTCTAAAACAACAGGTTTAGTACTGTTTCAACAGTACGATATATATATTAAGGTAGCACAATATATTATAATAGCACGATATACCAAGATATCACAATATATCACGATAACTCAATATATCAAGATAACATATATTTCAATAGCACGAAATATGAAGATAACACGATATATTAAGTTAGCACGATGTATCACGATAACACAATATGTGAAGATAGCATGATAAGAAAGTGCGATATATTAAGATAAAATATCACGATAACAGAATATAAGATAGCACGATATATAAAGATAGCAAGATCTGTTATAATATTACGTTATAGCAAGGTAGCAAGATATCTCACAATAGCACGATATATAAGACTGTCATGATATATGAAGACAGCACGACATATCAAGATAGCAGGACACAACATATCACAATTGCACACGTCAAGAAAGCGAGATAACACGATATCTAAGAAGGTAAGCCAGTCTTCGTCCCAGGACAACTGATGTTATCCCACGAAGATATCACATTAACATTATCAGCGCGAAAATCAATAGGAGCCATGAACAGGATTCGAACCCGCGCATCGGGCGTGTGGTTGAGATTATATCCAGTGTACTCACCTAGTTGTGCTTGCAGGGGTTGAGCTCTGGCTCTTTGGTCCCGCCTCTCAACTGTCAATCAACTGGTATATCAACAATCTTGTGTACGCAGGTTCGATTCCTTGCGGCTGTTACTGGTTTCCTCACTGACTTTATAAAGCGTCAGGTCCCCTTCCCTCCCTCTAGGTCCCCTTCCCTCCCTCTAGGTCCCCTTCCCTCCCACTTTTCCCATACAGGGGGAGTGACACAGAGAGAGTGACACAGAGGGTGTGACACAGAGGGTGTAACACGGAGGGAGTGACACAGAGGGTGTGACACAGAGGGTGTGACACAGAGAGAGTGACACAGAGGGTGTGACACAGAGGGTGTAACACGGAGGGAGTGACACAGAGGGTGTGACACAGAGGGTGTAACACGGAGGGAGTGACACAGAGAGAGTGACACAGAGGGTGTGACACAGAGGGTGTAACACGGAGGGAGTGACACAGAGGGTGTGACACAGGTGTGACATAGAGGGTGTGACACAGAGTGTGTAACACAGGGTGTGACACAGGTGTGACACAGAGGGTGTGACACAGAGGGTGTAACACGGAGGGAGTGACACAGAGGGTGTGACACAGAAGGTGTGACATAGAGGGTGTGACACAGAGTGTGTAACACAGAGGGTGTGACACAGGTGTGACACAGGGTGTGACACAGAGGGTGTAACACAGAGGGTGTGACACAGACGTCCTGGAGCACAGAGACGAGCCACAGATACCCCCGTCACCAAGAGCCCCGCCCCAATAACACCACCCAACACCCAGACAGACAAAGACCTTAATAACGGCATGAACGTCGCGTTTATTATTCATAAAGACTCTCTCCAAGACGCTCTTAAAATTCTAAGGCAGTTTAGGAAGGTTTTCCGGTGCCTAAGATGGACTGTTTCCCCTGAGCGGGTCTTTAGGCAAGCCTCAGCCGGCCGCCCTAAATCCCTGCTATTGTGAAGAGTTTGGTCAGGATCACATGTAACGGGCGCCTTCCAGTAGTGGGGGAGGGGTGTGGGAGGGGTGTGGGAGGGAGGGAGAGAGAGAGAGGGAGGGAACTGGATATAAGGGGCATGATGGGAAGGTGCTGACACACCCGGCTCTCAAACACACGCAAATACATGAACACGCACGCACACATACTTCCGTTCAGGCCCACTCTCTGTCTCTCAGGTCACCCTCTGTCTCTTAGGTCACCCTCTGTCTCTCAGGTCACCCTCTGTCTCTCAGGTCACCCTCTGTCTCTTAGGTCACCCTCTGTCTCTTAGGTCACCCTCTGTCTCTTAGGTCACCCTCTGTCTCTCAGGTCACCCTCTGTCTCTTAGGTCACCCTCTGTCTCTCAGGTCACCCTCTGTCTCTCAGGTCACCCTCTGTCTCTCAGGTCACCCTCTGTCTCTCAGGTCACCCTCTGTCTCTTAGGTCACCCTCTGTCTCTCAGGTCACCCTCTGTCTCTCAGGTCACCCTCTGTCTCTCAGGTCACCCTCTGTCTCTCAGGTCACCCTCTGTCTCTTAGGTCACCATCTGTCTCTTAGGTCACCCTCTGTCTCTCAGCCCACCCTCTGTCTCTCAGCCCACCCTCTGTCTCTCAGCCCACCCTCTGTCTCTCAGCCCACCCTCTGTCTCTCAGCCCACCCTCTGTCTCTCAGCCCACCCTCTGTCTCTCAGCCCACCCTCTGCCTCTCAGCCCACCCTCTGTCTCTCAGCCCACCCTCTGTCTCTCAGCCCACCCTCTGCCTCTCAGCCCCACTCCGCCTTTCCACCTGTGGGAGGCCCACACACCACGCCTACCTCACAACATCCACCTCTCTCTCCTAACTACTATATACCTTTCTAAGCCTCTGTACCCCACAGCTTCCCTTGTTATGAACCTGTTCTTGACTCACAGCCACTCGCAGCACACAGCGGGGCATCCCTCTCTCACTCGCAAGTTTACCTCCACCAGGAAAAACAAATAGACAAGAGTGCTCGTTAAATTCAAGACAAAGTGAGTCTCAAGATATGGTATACCAATGCTGATGGAGTTACAAACGAAGCAGAGGAAATAAAAGAAAGGGTTAGATACAAAAAATTGATTGCAATAACGGAAACAAAAATAAATGTTATGTTATCGGATACAATATTTCCAGGGAGATAGCAGGCAACATGAAAAACAAAGAAACAACGACAAGGAGGGGATGCCACTCCGAGTAAAATAACAGAGGAAATGTTGAAGCAGCGGATGGCCCCGAGGATACCTACACCGACCACGTCACAAGGACTGACTTATATAAACACTAAATGTTGACCCTGGTAATATACGAGCCAGCAGCAGGTAACTGAAGGGCCACACATGGATATGAACACCACATCAAAGATTGCCAAGCTGAAGTGCAGAGTGAGAGAGAGAGAGAGAGTGAAAGAGAGAGAGAGAGAGAGAGAGAGAGAGAGAGAGAGAGAGAGAGAGAGAGAGAGAGAGAGAGAGAGAGAGAGAGAGAGAGAGAAGAGAGAGAGAGAAGAGAGAGAGAAGAGAGAGAGAGAGAGAGAGAGAGAGAGAGAGAGAGAGAGAGAGAGAGAGAGAGAGAGAGAGAGAGAGAGAGAGAGAGAGAGAGAGAGAGAGATAGAGAGAGAGAGAGAGAGAGAGAGAGAGAGAGAGAGAGAGAGAGAGAGAGAGAGAGAGAGAGAGAGAGAGAGAGAGAGAGAGAGAGAGAGAGAGAGAGAGAGAGAGAGAGAGAGAGAGAGAGAGAGAGAGAGAGAGAGAGAGTTACCACACTACAACAAAGACGTTCCATTTCCCAAGAGCCATAACTGTGGCGGAAAAAGCCCAATCGTTACCTTCAGCATGTGCTGTCCCGTGTTCCATCAGCCCTACACAACCACCAGAGAAATCCTGGGGATTGTCTAAGGCTGCCGTCACTTAACCAAGAGCAGCGAGGCGCCCACAACATTTGTAGAGCAAAATAAAACTCTAGTTTTATTTTGCTATAAATATATGTTATTTATATTTACAGACCGCAGTTAGGGCTCACGGGTCGTAATAGAGCACGCAAGAGCCGCATACATAATGGTATACCACTCTCGTATATGTAGCATATCTCGGCTCTATTGTATACTCACCCTCCCACAGCTCTACCATACTCACCCTCCTACAGCACTACCATACTCACCCTCCCACAGCACTACCATACTCACCCTCCCACAGCTCTACCATACACACCCTCCCACAGCACTACCATACTCACCCTCCCACAGCACTACCATACACACCCTCCCGCAGCTCTACCATACACACCCTCCCACAGCACTACCATACACACCCTCCCACAGCACTACCATACACACCCTCCCACAGCACTACCATACACACCCTCCCACAGCACTACCATACACACCCTCCCACAGCACTACCATACACACCCTCCCACAGCGCTACCATACTCACGCTCACCCACAGCTCTACCATAGCACCCTCCCACCAGCTCTACCATACTCACCCTCCCACAGCACTACCATACACACACCCTCCCGCAGCTCTACCATACACACCCTCCCACAGCACTACCATCCCACACACCATACACACTCTCCCAGAGCTCTACCATACTCACCCTCCCACAGCACTACGATACACACCCTCCCACAGCTCTACCATACTCACCCTCCCACAGCACTACCATACTCACCCTCCCACAGCTCTACCATACACACCCTCCCACAGCACTACCATACTCACCCTCCCACAGCACTACCATACACACCCTCTCCCCGCTCACTACCATACTCACCCTCCCACAGCTCTACCATACACACCCTCCCACAGCACTACCATACACACCCTCCCACACACTACCACTCACCCTCCCACAGCACTCCCACAGCTCTACATACACACCCTCCCACAGCACTACCATACACACTCTCCCCAGAGCTCTACCATACTCACCCTCCCACAGCACTACGATACACACCCTCCCACAGCTCTACCATACTCACCCTTCCACAGCACTACCATACACACCCTCCCACAGCACTACCATACACACCCTCTACCATACACACCCTCCCACAGCACTACCATACACACCCTCCCACAGCACTACCATACACACCCTCCCACAGCACTACCATACTCACCCTCCCACAGCACTACCGTACTCACCCTCCCACAGCACTACCATACTCACCCTCCCACAGCACTACCATACACTGTAACTTGGTTACAGTGAACGGTGAAGGTGACCTAGATAAGGTCGAGGGTGTCCACAAGCAGCAGGTGGTCGCTAGGGACGAGCCCCTACCATCGACCAGCAGTGACAAATGTTGCATTTTCCGACCTATATACTTCACACACCTGTACACACCTGCCTGGGGACACGACTCTGGGGGCGGGTCTCAACACTGGGGGGGGGGTGACCTTCCTGCCGGCTGGGGGACGGTCTCAACACTGTGGGGGGGGGGGTGACCTTCCTGCAGGCTGGGGGAGGGTGTCAACACTGTGGGGGGGGGTGACCTTCCTGCAGGCTGGGGGAGGGTGTCAACACTGTGGGGGGGGGGTGACCTTCCTGCAGGCTGGGGGACGGTCTCAACACTGTGGGGGGGGGGTGACCTTCCTGCAGGCTGGGGGAGGGTGTCAACACTGTGGGGGGGGGGTGACCTTCCTGCAGGCTGGGGAACGGTCTCAACACTGTTGGGGGGGTGACCTTCCTGCCGGCTGGGGGACGGTCTCAACACTATGGGGGGGGGGGTGACCTTCCTGCAGGCTGGGGGGCCGTCTCAACACTGTGGGGGGGGAGGTGACCTTCCTGCAGGCTGGGGGAGGGTGTCAACACTGTGGGGGGGGGGGTGACCTTCCTGCCGGCTTTGGGACGGTCTCAACACTGTGGGGGGGGGGGTGACCTTCCTGCAAGGCTGAGGGCCGGTCTCAACACTGTGGGGGGGTGACCTTCCTGCCGGCTTTGGGACGGTCTCAACACTATGGGGGGGGATTGACCTTCCTGCCGGCTGGGGGAGGGTCTCAACACTGTGGGGGGGTGACCTCCT
>NC_059637.1:6155479-6242603 GCF_020424385.1 Procambarus clarkii
ATCAGGGTGTCAGGTAGAATTCCTTAACCAGGTCATCTGATGCTGAGGAGGAAGACAGGAAGGCTGGGACTGCAATTTGGGTGGCGGTGCGGACACCCAAGCCACCGAGCCTGACAGGAAGAGTGCTTGTTTCCACTGGCATTCGTGAGAGAGAGGTTAACAACTTTTTCCCAGCATGGTCTTCAGTAGGAGGTCATACTCGTCAAGCTTTGGGTTGTTGTAAGATGGGGCGCACCTCAGAAAGTAGGTTAGCCTCGGAAGGGATAGGCATTTGGTGAGGAGATAAAAAGCATCGTGGGCATCGATGTCACCTATTCTCTCTTCCATCCTCCTAAGGTCTGCGATTTTCTTGTCGAGGATCTCCTCAATGGCGTTAGACCCGAGGGGAGCTCCAAGGAGGGTGCTGTTCTCGGCCCTAATGACATGGGCTCCAGGCAAGGCAGACCTTATTCTACTACGATGTCTGGGTTGGAGGAGACTACTTCACACTTGGAAGGGTTCAGGACGAGACCCAGGCTTACTTCTTGCTCCCTTATTTTCCTGAATATCTGACAAGAGGTGGTCTACGGTGCCAGCTATAGTGCCATCATCCAAAAACCAGATGTTGAACTCGCTGGACAAACTTTCGGTGATTTCTTTTAAGACTAGCAGAAAAGAAGGGGAGCAAGAGGATCACCTTGCTGAACACCTTCACATGATCTGATTTCATGTTCACCAAAGAGGCAGTTTTGACTCGCCACTGTAGCACGATAGTATGAACGGGTAGAGGGGCCGGAAATGGCGATGTACGGCACAAAGTACTGCATCTCTTCTTACCATGTTGAAGGCATTCTTAAAGTCCAGTTTGAGCAGGGCCTTTTCATCAGAAATGTTTGTGATTGTATGCTCGTGCTGCATGGGCAGCCGCTTCACAGCCTTGGGGGATTCCAAATCCTAGCTGGATTGGTTTCAGCAATTCAGCCGCTTGCTGGCTGACAACCCTCGTAGCAGCCTTGGCAATCAGGCGTCGGAGAGTGTTGCCAACAGCGATTGGCCTGATTCCTTCGTCCTTCTTTTTGAGAGCACAGAGGGAGGCACCAAAAAAGAGAGGCCTGATGACCTCAGGTATCTCACCAGCCAGACACATGTTGACGAACCTTGTGAGTTCCATAAGAAGATCTTGTGTCAGCATCACCAACCGCAGGATTTAACATTTGCTTGATATGTTGAGGTTTTAACCCTGTAAAGCCGCCTGCTGACCCAGGTGGAAAAGAAAGGGCTGCTTTGTAGACCTCAGATTCACCAACTGTTAATGGGTCTGAAATGGTGTCGGCTGATGGCGGAACGATGTTGTCGCCTTGAGGGGCTCGGGGTGGGTGCTTGCTTTGCAGGGCCCGTGCTGTGGCTGAGTTTCGAGGAGCAATTTTCTCGTCACTGGTGAGGACTCTAATAGCACTTGCGGTATTTCCCTCTTCAATTTTCTTGGTGATTTGTGCTCTGATTTTGTACGTTTCCGGTATGTTGTTGTTACCATTTCTGCGGTGGGTGTGTTTTGCTCGGAGAGGCAGGCGAACTAGGTTACTATATATATATATATATATAGTAACCTAGTAACTATATATATATATATATATATATATATATATAATGTTGAATATGACCGAAAGGGTAATATTAATGATTCTAACACGAATCTTCTCAATATTTCTTAAGTTTTCTTCACTATCGGGGGTAATTGAAATATTAACTCTCCAAAGTTTGAGAGTTAATATTTAACTATCCAGGAAATTTGCCTCTTTGCAAAACAAATGCAAATTACATTCAGATATCAACTAAGTCTGCCACTCATTAAGACAATGGTACATGAGGCAGATTGTCTCACAGAGCGGAAGAACCAAGACAAAGGAGTAATAACATCAAGCGACCTCACGTTGAGACTCTACAATAAAATATAATTTGCAGCACTCCGGAAAACAATATGGTGGATTATGAGAACCTTTAAAACAATGATGATTATTTGTAAATCATCTGTTTTATTTCGTGTGGAATAATATTGCTCGGTCCTCACCTCAAGACTGGTGGGAGATATGAACTAGAAAAATACTTAGATCCATTACTGTTCGCATAGAATTGTTTATGTTCTCATGTTAATGGGTTTGTCTTAGAACATTGTACTCCTTGGAACGAATCAGTTTCGTTTTGATCGCTATATGACCCCTACGAGCTAGGAAGACAGCTTCATATACCAAGCAGTCACCAGGGAAGGCTGGCCCCAGACAAGGCTATGAGAGTTCAGGTCTAGAAAGCCGTCCACAGTTAATTCCCAGGCTGTCACAGAATATGGATTTTCATGGATGGCGTTCAATCACACGGTGTCAGTCAGTGGCGGATCAGATACCACGAAGGGGAACTGCTGTTGTTAATAGTATCAACCTCTTAATTTTCTATTTAGTTAAAAGAGAGTTGAATGGTTGACAGTGTAGATGGAATTATGATAGAAACTAAACAATAGGAGACTTAACACTTAAGACCCCTTCCTCAAGAGGTTTATAACCCATTAAATAAGAAGAGTTAGTGAGGCAAGGGAATGGTTCCAACAAGAGAGGCTGCCAGTGGCTGTCATCAATCATCTGAAGGATCACTAACAAAGACAAGCGAGCCTGTAGATTTATAGGATGCTGTGTGTACATCTTCGTTGCTCTGAAGGACCAGTGTGGTTGCTGCCCTGGAGCTGAGACAGTATTTCCACTCACAAATCATCCCTACAACACCTTTATTATGGCACAAAAAAAAACTTAAGTTGGTTAAGTGACACACACAGAGATCACACTAACGTGATGCATCAAATGAACAAATCCACAAGGGCAGTGACGAGGATTCGAACCTGCGTCTGGGAGCATCCCAGACACATCCAGTAAGTTCAGTAGAACTTCGGTTTCAACCCTTTTACCCTGTCGTAGCTCAGTCGATTAAGGCAGTGTCTGGGATGCTCCCAGACGCAGGTTCGAATCCTCGCCACTGCCCTTGTGGATTTGTTCATTGGTTAAGTGAGCATCTCTCATCAAGAGCGGATTGATTGTGAATGCTGCAACCTGTCCTCTTAAAAATAACGTCGCTTTTGGCTCATATGCGCGCTATGGCCAAAAGTGGACGTAATTTGAAATGAAATCGGCTCACGAAAGTGACGTACTGTCCCGTTTTCTGTTTGAGTCGTCCGGCTTACTCGGAAAGGTTAGGAGAGGAAACTTTCAATTAACGTTTTTCATAACGTTTTGAAACTTTATGAGAATTTCCTCCCCACCTAACCTATCAGAGGACCCTTAACTTACTGTTATTGAAAAAAAAAAAATCTCAAATTTATTTTCATTTTCAAATTACGTCCACTTTCGGCCATACGGGTAAATGGCCAAAAGCGAAGCTATTTTTAAGAGGACAAGTTGAAATTGCTGACGCAGTGGAGGAGGAACGACGTTCAACCAATATTCCTGTTGTTTGATTTGTTTGATCGACATGAACAAGGGTGTTCGTTCATCAGCACTAAAAGCTACCAACAGAAACTACAAATCTCCAATTATTTTGAACACACTATCAATTACTGTTTATCCTTGAACGTTAATTATGAAACGTTTCATTAACACTGGAAAGTGTCATATAATCCTTGCTGTTAATATTTTTGTTATGCTCAGTTGTGTTAATACATAAATCCTAAAGTAATATGCAAACGTGTAATTATTTCGTTCTCTTCAGTGACGAGATAATAATGTAGTTTTATATACAAAATTATTAATTTTGTTCAAGTTTTAAGTTGTATTTATGCTTAATTATTGCATTAAATATACAGCATCACCAACTTCACAGTCTTACTTCCCAGTAACAAGTACACTATAAGTACGTAAGTATGAGGTGTATAGTGAAATACAAGTATAGTATATTGCACTACAGTGTAGTATAGTGTAGTATAGATGAATGTTAAGTGCTGGTCTACATGTTGTGCGATACTGTTATCAGTAAGAACGTGACACATTAACTGATAAACAGTAGAAAGTATTCACGACGATACTACTGGAAACACTCGACTTAGTGTTGATTGGACATTCATAACCTGGAACACTTAACAAGTCAGGTGAGAAGATGGTGGAGGCCAAAACTGTCAGTAGTTTCAAAACGTTATACGACAAAGAGTAGTAGGAAGACGGGACACCACGAACGTAGCTCTCATCCTGTAACTACACTTCCGTAATTACACACTCGACTGATGATCTCCCAACACACTACACGTGTGGGACGCAAAGTCTCCTGGCCTCTGGGTTCTATCCCAGTAGCGCTGACATGGTTGGAGAGTCTCCTGGCCTCTGGGTTCTCTCCCAGTAACGCTGACATGGTTGGAGAGTCTCCTGGCCTCTGGGTTCTCTCCCAGTAACGCTGACATTGTTGGAGAGTCTTCTGGCCTCTCCTCCTGACCCGTGGCCACCGAGGCTGGGCTCCATGAAGCGTGCTGACTTGCCTCGACATGACCCAGGCTCCACGCTCCTCAACGTGGCGCTGGTGGCGGGAAACTCATCACAACTTCCTGAGAAGATAATCACGAGGTCGAACGAGGATGTCTTCGACGGTTTCTAAACATTGGGCGGAGTTGTTAAGGGTTGTTGGTGATTGTCTCCATAGTGTTGGCGTTTATTTTAGCGTTGAAGTGTGTGTGTGTTTAGCGATGAGGTGGGTGTGTTTAGCGATGAGGTGGGTGTGTTTAGCGATGAGGTGCGTGTGTTTAGCGATGAGGTGGGTGTGTTTAGCGATGAGGCGGGTGTGTTTAGCGATGAGGTGGGTGTGTTTAGCGATGAGGTGGGTGTGTTTAGCGATGAGGTGGGTGTGTTTAGCGATGAGGTGCGTGTGTTTAGCGATGAGGTGGGTGTGTATAGCGATGAGGCGGGTGTGTTTAGCGATGAGGTGGGTGTGTTTAGCGATGAGGTGGGTGTGTTTAGCGATGAGGTGCGTGTGTTTAGCGATGAGGTGGGTGTGTTTAGCGATGAGGTGCGTGTGTTTAGCGATGAGGTGCGTGTGTTTAGCGATGAAGTGGGTGTGTTTAGCGATGAGGTGGGTGTGTTTAGCGATGAGGTGGGTGTGTTTAGCGATGAGGTGGGTGTGTTTAGCGATGAGGTGGGTGTGTTTAGCGATGAGGTGCGTGTGTTTAGCGATGAGGTGCGTGTGTTTGGCGATGATGTGGGTGTGTTTAGCGATGAGGTGCGTGTTAAGCACTTCAGCGCACGTCTGTAACACTGGAGCTCAAGCTTCGCCTAGTGTTTCAAGCCTCACAAAATAGATCTTTCCTCATAGAGTTTGATTGGACCATATTGTACCCAATTTCTTTGTGGTGCGCAGTGATTTTTGCTGATATCTCTCGCTGACTATTTCCTATACGGAATGATCAATAATTCTGACAAGAATATTCTCTATCTCTTAGCTTCTTTACTGGGAATAAAGGTAAAAAAATTCGCTCTTCAAAGTACATTTTTTACTTAGAATCAGCCTGGCGCAAATAGTTTTCAATTTAGCATCCTTAGAGTCATTGAAAGTGAGTATAGAAAAGTACCAGGCCACCTAGTCTATGCATTTGTGCTGAGGCCAAGTGGACAAGGCCTCCACCACTCTATCAAGTGGAGAAGGTCTAGGGCCAGATTCACGAAGCAGTTACGCAAGCACTTACGAACCTGTACATCTTTTCTCAATCTTTGGCGGCTTTGTTTACCATTATTAAACAGTTAATGAGCTCCGAAGCACCAGGAAGCTGTTTATAACAGTAACAACAGTTGATTGGCAAGTTTTCATGCTTGTAAACTGTTTAATAAACGTAACCAAAGCCGTCAAAGATTGAGGAAAGATGTACACGTTCGTAAGTATTTGCGTAACTGCTTCGTGAATCTGGCCCCTGGTCAACAACCCAGAGGTCAATTTGGAAAGGGTCACGAAAAGAAACTTTAACTGCTAAGCTTCCAATGGTGAAGAGGTCAACACAACACAACCTCTCCCATCTCAATAAATTTAAATTAAATTAATGTATTTTGTGGCTTACAAAGACGAAGAAAACAGAATTATGAAAGACAATAATAATCACCAGAAACAATGGCATTCAAGAAGGAATAGAAAGTTGTGATCATATAGAGCCAGAGTAAATAGGCCGCCAGCCTGCTGGTGAAGAACTATACCCACATTAAGGTAAAAATATTGTAGAATATTGTTTAAGCCTTTAATAGCCCACTTGGAGACGTGGGTTATTAAAGTCCACACTACACTCCTCTTGATGCTGACGTCTGTCAGCATCAAGACATCTCTCTCAAGGTGACCAACAAGGCACAAACACGACACTATGAAAGATGCTTCCGTGTGACACAACCAGGCCATCACCACAGCTGACGATCACCAGTGCCAGAATAATGCCATTATACAGCGCCAGTATAAGACTAAACCTGAACTTTGGAGAGTTGATGCGTAAATTCCCTGTTAAAAGCAGGAAGAAAAGCTGCTAAAATATTGAGGCAAGAGGATGCCTGTGGCGAGAGACGTGCCATGTGCTCAGCCTGAGGGAGCTACAGGTGACACAAGCAGATGATGGTGATGTACACAACACACACTTGGTGTTTAGAAGGCGCCAGTTCGATGCAGTTGTTAGTTATTGTCTACTCTGGCTCTGGTGGTGGTGTCACTCTCTCCTCCTTACACCCCCGTCAGTGTCGCCTGGAGTTACGGTGATGTAAAGAGCCTCTGCCACTCGCTTCTCTTCTTGTGATGAAGAATGCTTATAGCCACGACGCGATCACCGCTTGGGATAAGTCCTTTTTATTCTCTTGCTCTCTCTCTCTCTCCCACTATGTCTTTCTCAGCGAATCTTATAGTCCCTCTTCGTTTCAAGTATATCCCTCTCTTTTTTTTCCCGTTTGACAAGTTTCCGTCCCTTCTTCCCTCCCTCTCTCCCTCCCTCCCTCCACCCGCCGGGTCACTATAACCTCCACCCGCCGGGTCACTATAACCTCCACCCGCCGGGTCACTATAACCTCCACCCGCCGGGTCACTATAACCTCCACCCGCCGGGTCACTATAACCTCCACCCGCCGGGTCACTATAACCACAAGTGATCACACCATCAAATATTTACCAAACTAAATCGACCACTTTTTTCTTTAATTTCTGCTGATTCTCGTGGCTGTTACAAACTCCTCCACCACCACACATCTCCTTCTCCCACACACCTCTACACAATACACTCCGTCACACTACACTCCGTCACACTATACTCCATCACACTATACTCCGTGACTCTATACTCCGTCACACTATACTCCGTCACACTATACTCCGTCACACTACACTCCGTCACACTATACTCCGTCACACTATACTCCGTCACACTACACTCCGTCACACTATACTCCATCACACTATACTCCGTGACTCTATACTCCGTCACACTATACTCCGTCACACTATACTCCGTCACACTACACTCCGTCACACTATACTCCGTCACACTATACTCCGTCACACTACACTCCGTCACACTATACTCCGTCACACTATACTCCGTCACACTATACTCCGTCACACTACACTCCGTCACACTATACTCCGTCACACTATACTCCGTCACACTATACTCCGTCACACTACACTCCGTCACACTACACTCCGTCACACTATACTCCGTCACACTACACTCCGTCACACTATACTCCGTCACACTATACTCCGTCACACTACACTCCGTCACACTATACTCCGTCACACTATACTCCGTCACACTATACTCCGTCACACTATACTCCGTCACACTATACTCCGTCACACTATACTCCGTCACACTATACTCCGTCACACTATACTCCGTCACACTATACTCCGTCACACTACACTCCGTCACACTATACTCCGTCACACTACACTCCGTCACACTATACTCCGTCACACTACACTCCGTCACACTATACTCCGTCACACTATACTCCGTCACACTATACTCCGTCACACTATACTCCGTCACACTATACTCCGTCACACTATACTCCGTCACACTATACTCCGTCACACTACACTCCGTCACACTATACTCCGTCACACTACACTCCGTCACACTATACTCCGTCACACTACACTCCGTCACACTACACTCCGTCACACTATACTCCGTCACACTATACTCCGTCACACTATACTCCGTCACACTACACTCCGTCACACTATACTCCGTCACACTATACTCCGTCACACTATACTCCGTCACACTATACTCCGTCACACTATACTCCGTCCGCCATCGTCCTCTCCACCATCCACCTCTCCACCATCCACCTCTCCACCATCCACCTCTCCACCATCCACCTCTCCACCATCCACCTCTCCACCATCCACCTCTCCACCATCCACCTCTCCACCATCCACCTCTCCACCATCCACCTCTCCACCATCCACCTCCTCCACCATCCACCTCTCCACCATCCACCTCTCCACCATCGTCCTCTCCACCATCCACCTCTCCACCATCCACCTCTCCACCATCCACGTCTCCACCATCCACCTCTCCACCATCCACCTCTCCACCATCCACCTCTCCACCATCCACCTCTCCACCATCCACCTCTCCACCATCCACCTCTCCACCATCCACCTCTCCACCATCCACCTCTCCACCATCCACCTCTCCACCATCCACCTCTCCACCATCGTCCTCTCCACCATCCACCTCTCCACCATCCACCTCTCCACCATCCACCTCTCCACCATCCACCTCTCCACCATCCACCTCTCCACATTCCTTTTTTGTTTATTCTTGCCTCTCCCTCTTTAGTGTCCTATATCTCTGTCCACCGTTTTATTCCTTCTCTGTTTGTTTCCTAAGTTCCCCTTGCTGAGAGCTCTCTCTCTCTCTCTCTCTCTCTCTCTCTCTCTCTCTCTCTCTCTCTCTCTCTCTCTCTCTCTCTCTCTCTCTCTCTCTCTCTCTCTCTCTCTCTCTCTCTCTCTCTCTCTCTCTCTCTCTCTCTCTCTCTCTCTCTCTCTCTCTCTCTCTCTCTCTCTCTCTCTCTCTGTGTGTGTGTGTGTGTGTGTGTGTGTACTCACCTATATGTACTCACCTATATGTGCTTGCAGGATCGAGCATTGACTCTTGGATCCCGCCTTTCGAGCATCGGTTGTTTACAGCAATGACTCCTGTCCCATTTCCCTATCATACCTGGTTTTAAAATTATGAATAGTATTTGCTTCCACAACCTGTTCCTGAAGTGCATTCCATTTTCCCACTACTCTCACGCTAAAAGAAAACTTCCTTACATCTCTGTGACTCATCTGAGTTTCAAGGTTCCATCCATGTCCCCTCGTTCTGTTACTATTCCGTGTGAACATTTCGTCTATGTCCACTCTGTCAATTCCTCTGAGTATCTTATACGTTCCTATCATGTCCCCCCTCTCCCTTCTTCTTTCTAGTGTCGTAAGGCACAGTTCCCTCAGGCGCTCTTCATACCCCATCCCTCGTAGCTCTGGGACGAGTCTCGTTGCAAACCTCTGAACCTTTTCCAGTTTCATTATATGCTTCTTCAGATGGGGACTCCATGATGAGGCGGCATACTCTAAGACTGGCCTTACGTAGGCAGTGTAAAGCGCCCTAAATGCCTCCTTACTTAGGTTTCTGAATGATGTTCTAACTTTTGCCAGTGTAGAGTACGCCGCTGTCGTTATCCTATTTATATGTGCCTCAGGAGATAGATTAGGTGTTACGTCCACCCCCAGGTCTCTTTCACGCGTCGTTACAGGTAGGCTGTTCCCCTACAGGTAGGCTGTGCTCGTGTGTGTGTGTGTGTGTGTGTGTGTGTGTCGTGTGTGTGTGTGTGTGTGTGTGTGTGTGTGTGTGTGTGTGTTTGTACTCACCTAGTTGTGCTTGCGGGGGTTGAGCTCTGGCTCTTTGGTCCCGCTCTCAACCGTCAATCAACTGATGTACAGGTTCCTGAGCCTACTGGGCTCTGTCATATCTACACTTGAAACTGTGTATGGAGTCAGCCTCCACCACATCACTACCTAATGCATTCCATTTATCAACCACTCTGACACTGAAAAAACTTTCTAACGTCTTTAGGCTCACTTTGGCACTCAGCTTCCACCTGTGTCCCCTAGTGCGTGTGCCCCTTGTGTTAAATAATGTCTTTGTCTACCCTATCAATTCCCTTTGAGAATCTTCTATGTGGTGATCATGTGTCCCCGAGCTCTTCTGTCTTCCAACGACGTGAGGTGCAGTTCACGCAGCCTGTCCTCATAACTCATGCCTTTTTAGTTGTGGGACTAGTCTAGTGGCATACCTCTGAACTTTTTCAAGCTTCGTCTTGTGCTTGACAAGGTACGGGCTCCATGCTGGGGCTGCATACTCCAGGATTGGTCTTACATATATGGCACACAAGGTTCTGAAGGATTCATTACATAGGTTTCTGAAAGCAGTTCTGATGTTAGCCAGCCTCGCATATGCCGCTGATGTTATTCTTTTGACGTGGGCTTCAGGAGACAGATTTGGTGTGATATCAACTAGATCTATGTGTGCACATGTGTACACACACACACACCACACACACACACACCACACACACACACACACACACACACACACACACACACACACACACACACACACACACACACACACACACACACCACACACACCACACACACCACACACACACACACACACACACACACACACACACACACACACACACACACACACACACACACACACACACAACACACACACCACACACACACACACACACACACACACACACACACACACACACACACACACACACACACACACCACACACGCACACACACACACACCACACCCACACACCACCACACACACACACACACACACATTCAGAAACCTAAGTAAGGAGGCATTTAGGGCGCTTTACACTGCCTACGTAAGGCCAGTCTTAGAGTATGCCGCCTCATCATGGAGTCCCCATCTGAAGAAGCATATAATGAAACTGGAAAAGGTTCAGAGGTTTGCAACGAGACTCGTCCCAGAGCTACGAGGGATGGGGTATGAAGAGCGCTGAGGGAACTGTGCCTTACGACACTAGAAAGAAGAAGGGAGAGGGGGGACATGATAGGAACGTATAAGATACTCAGAGGAATTGACAGAGTGGACATAGACGAAATGTTCACACGGAATAGTAACAGAACGAGAGGACATGGATGGAAGCTTGAAACTCAGATGAGTCACAGAGATGTAAGGAAGTTTTCTTTTAGCGTGAGAGTAGTGGGGAAATGGAATGCACTTCAGGAACAGGTTGTGGAAGCAAATACTATTCATAATTTTAAAACCAGGTATGATAGGGAAATGGGACAGGAGTCATTGCTGTAAACAACCGATGCTCGAAAGGCGGGATCCAAGAGTCAATGCTCGATCCTGCAAGCACATATAGGTGAGTACATATAGGTGAGTACACACACACACACACACACACACACACACACACACACACACACCACACACACACACACACACACACACACACACACACACACACACACACACACACACACACACACACACACTGTGTGTGTGTGTGTATCCTGGACTAGGAGACCGGCAGGTATAGGGAGAAAGGGTATTAACAACCATTCCCATGGAAGCAACGGCTGAACTATCAATCAAGAGGGTGAATGTAATCTCCCTGTGTCACTGTCGCTGTGTGTGGGAGTGGTGTGAGGGGTGGAGTGTGAGGGGAGGGGTGTGAGGGGTGGAGTGTGAGGGGAGTGGTGTGAGGGAAGGAGTGTGAGGGGAGGAGTGTGAGGGGGAAGAGTATGAGGGGATGTATGGGCGGAGATGAACGAGAAACATTAAATAGAAAGTTCCCCTTAGCTTGTACACAGACAGGTGAACTTAAGGAATTCCGTCTAATTAAACAGCCCGTCCTCTCAAGCGTCCCCACCGTCACCAAACTGACGTACTAAATTGTCCGAACCTAACCTAGCCTAACCTAACCTAACCCAGGACCCACGAATAGGGGGAACGGATCATCACGACAATTTCGCGATCCACTGTGATTTAGTTCATTAGTATTTTGGCCTTTGGGGATTATACGTCAAAATGTTTGAGAAGACGGGTTATATTAGAACCTGGGCCCCTGCCTGGGCCCCTGCCTGGGCCCCTGCCTGGGCCCCTGCCTGGGCCCCCTGCCTGGGCCCCTGCCTGGGCCCCTGCCTGGGCCCCTGCCTGGCCCCCTGCCTGGGCCCCCTGCCTGGGCCCCTGCCTGGGCCCCCTGCCTGGGCCCCTGCCTGGGCCCCTGCCTGGGCCCCTGCCTGGCCCCCTGCCTGGGCCCCCTGCCTGGGCCCCTGCCTGGGCCCCTGCCTGGGCTCCTGGCGTCTGAGGGGCCAAGCTCAGCATGGCACAACGACGACTTACAGACACTGGAAAAGTTCCCAGAGATACTGTCCACTTGCTATTTTTATTTCCAATGCGGGATGAGAGGAAAGTTTGAAAATTAAGTTGACAGAGGAATAAGGACTTAGGGTGAGATACACACACACACTCACTCACGCACGCACTCACTCACTCACTCACGCACGCACGCACGCACGCACGCACGCACGCACGCACGCACGCACGCACACACACACACACACACACACACACACACACACACACACACACACACACACACACACACACACACACACACACACACACACACACACACACACACACACACACACACACACACACACACACACACACGATGAACACTTAATGAAACAGACAGAGAGAAAGATCTAGGAGTTGATATCACACCAAACCTGTCTCCTGAAGCCCACATAAAGAGAATAACGTCTGCGGCATATGCGAGGCTGGCTAACATCAGAACGGCGTTCAGGAACCTGTGTAAGGAATCATTCAGAATCTTGTACACCACATATGTAAGACCAATCCTGGAGTATGCGGCCCCAGCATGGAGCCCGTACCTTGTCAAGCACAAGACGAAGCTGGAAAAAGTCCAAAGGTATGCTACTAGACTAGTCCCAGAACTAAGAGGCATGAGTTATGAGGAAAGGCTGCGGGAAATGCACCTCACGACACTGGAAGACAGAAGAGTAAGGGGAGACATGATCACAACCTACAAAATCCTCAGGGGAATCGACCGGGTAAACAAGGACGAACTTTTCAACACTGGTGGGACGCGAACAAGGGGACACAGGTGGAAGCTGAGTACCCAAATGAGCCACAGAGACGTTAGAAAGAACTTTTTCAGTGTCAGAGTAGTTAGCAAATGGAATGCATTAGGAAGTGATGTGGTGGAGGCTGACTCCATTCACAGTTTCAAATGTAGATATGATAGAGCCCAATAGGCTCAGGAATCTGTACACCAGTTGATTGACGGTTGAGAGGCGGGACCAAAGAGCCAGAGCTCAACCCCCGCAAGCACAATTAGGTGAGTACAATTAGGTGAGTACACGAGACTCCCCAAACAAACCACACCCATCCCAAGAAAACCACCACACTGTCTTCAAGACACTCCAATTCTGGCGTTGTGACAAACGTTGTGGCGTAATGAGGGCGGGAGCGCCCGCTGACCTTCAGGGAACACTGCAAGTGGAACGTTTATGCCACACCATTGGAGTGTGAATGTAATTCTCCCCCCCCCCCCCCCCCCGTCCCATCCCAAATCCTGATCCTGGCCCCTTCCAAGTGCTATATAGTGGTAATGGCTTAGCGCTTTTCCCTGAAAATTCCCTTCCACACCTGTGACAGATGCAAGTAACCTCTTGCTTTCTCATTTTCCTTCATTTTCTTATATATGGCAATTCATAGCACAGATTTTATTTAGAAAGGTAGTTCTAAATACTTGCAAGGAACCAAATTATATTTTGCAACATGAAAACAATTGCAACTTCTCTGGGATGACGAGCCCTCCACACCAACGACCTGGAGGCCTTAAACAACTCTGGTCTAAAATGGGTGAACGTTCCATTCACTCCAGGCAAGAGCGTTTTGCTCATCTCTGGCTTTTTCCTCCCCTCACCTGCAGTCTTCCCCCGTCTCTGGCCACGGCCTGGTCTTCCCCCGTCTCTGGCCACGGCCTGGTCTTCCCCCGTCTCTTGCCACGGCCTGGTCTCCCCCGTCTCTGGCCACGGCCTGGTCTTCCCCCGTCTCTTGCCACGGCCTGGTCTCCCCCGTCTCTGGCCACGGCCTGGTCTTCCTCCGTCTCTTGCCACGGCCTGGTCTTCCTCCGTCTCTTGCCACGGCCTGGTCTTCCCCCGTCTCTTGCCACGGCCTGGTCTCCCCCGTCTCTGGCCACGGCCTGGTCTTCCCCCGTCTCTTGCCACGGCCTGGTCTTCCCCCGTCTCTTGCCACGGCCTGGTCTCCCCCGTCTCTGGCCACGGCCTGGTCTCCCCCGTCTCTGGCCACGGCCTGGTCTCCCCCGTCTCTGGCCACGGCCTGGTCTCCCCCGTCTCTGGCCACGGCCTGGTCTTCCCCCGTCTCTGACCACGGCCTGGTCTCCCCCGTCTCTTGCCACGGCCTGGTCTCCCCCGTCTCTGGCCACGGCCTGGTCTCCCCCGTCTCTGGCCACGGCCTGGTCTCCCCCGTCTCTGGCCACGGCCTGGTCTCCCCCGTCTCTTGCCACGGCCTGGTCTCCCCCGTCTCTGGCCACGGCCTGGTCTCCCCCGTCTCTGGCCACGGCCTGGTCTCCCCCGTCTCTGGCCACGGCCTGGTCTCCCCCGTCTCTGACCCGGCCTGGTCTCTCTCTGGCCACGGCCTGGTCTCCCCCGTCTCTGGCCACGGCCTGGTCTCCCCCGTCTCTGGCCACGGCCTGGTCTCCCCCGTCTCTGGCCACGGCCTGGTCTCCCCCGTCTCTGGCCACGGCCTGGTCTTCCCCCGTCTCTGGCCACGGCCTGGTCTCCCCCGTCTCTAGCCACGGCCTGGTCTCCCCCGTCTCTGGCCACGGCCTGGTCTCCCCCGTCTCTGGCCACGGCCTGGTCTCCCCCGTCTCTGGCCACGGCCTGGTCTCCCCCGTCTCTGGCCACGGCCTGGTCTTCCCCCGTCTCTGGCCACGGCCTGGTCTTCTTCCTCCGTGTTCACCGTTTCTTCCTAGTTCCTGTCTTTCTGGTACACGCAACACACGCAACACACATATTCTTCTTGTCTCAAACACAGGCGGGCAAGCTTTCTTCCCGTCCTTAGGACAAGCTCCTTACTCAAACGCTCGTTCCTATATGTGCATTTTTAATATATCACATACCAGTTAGGTAGGGGAGATTAAGACTTCTTACTCTTGGTGGCCAGTCGTGCAGCTTCTCTTTCCCCACAGCTCATCTTCAGCCTTTTTCTGCTAGTTTCCCCCTGGAACCCGGTCTTCCGATCGCTATATAACCAGGTCGAATATAGCGAATATATTCTGTGTTGCAGTTTTGTGAGCAGATGAACGTGTTTTGGTGACCCTAGGTCTAAATGAGGTTAGGGATAGGCCTACGTGAAGCTAGGTATTTTGGTTTTGTGTTAATGGCCTCTCATAACTGTATGAAGTGCAAAGTATAAAATTGTACATAAAACTGTACACACATTTATACCAGTTATTCGAAAGTAAAATTTTGTCATGCAGTGAAATAAAAAAAATTGAGATGTCTCAAGTTCAAATTAATAATAAATAAAGAATAGTTTTACACATAACTAGGCCTTGGTTCATTCATATTGAAGCAGACATTATTTATAAATGGTTGTACATTTATAACTGGGAAGGTTCATATGAAAAGTGCAGTAGATTAATTACACAAGTCACGATAACAATAACCCGTAGACATTGTCATTACCAGAATCACAAACATAGTCCTTAACAACTTACACTAATCATTACAATACAGGTTAGAGTTTAGGTTAATTATACAACCTAAATGTATGTTTGTTCAAGCTACACCCATTTTAAAGGTAACAAAACAAACCTAATCTAGGCACATATGTTATCTAAATTCTAAATTATGACAATATGACATTTTCCACTACTAAGACGCCAAGAGAGAGAGAGAGAGAGAGAGAGAGAGAGAGAGAGAGAGAGAGAGAGAGAGAGAGAGAGAGAGAGAGAGAGAGAGAGAGAGAGAGAGAGAGAGAGTGTGTGTGTGTGTGTGTATGTGTGTGGAAGCAGGGGTCTGGTGGGGTGTTAGACCCCCTCTTTGTGTGTGTGGTCTTGGGGTGTTATGGAGACGCGTGTGTCTGGTCTGGTGTGAGAAGACACGAGTCTTCCTGAGCAAGCCTCCTTTTCTGTCTCTCAGTTTCCCTGGCCGTTTGCCTCAGTCTTTATCTGCCCTCCTATATCCCTACCTGTCTTAGTTTGCACCTTTCTCTCCCTGTCTGTCTCAGTCTCTGACCCTAAGGTATACTGTGCCTTCTTAACTTAGTTCTCTCTTAGTCTCGTTCTGCCTCATTCATCTTTGCCACTCTACAGTTCCCTCAGTACTGAGAAGAATTATTAAAAGCATGGTAGGTTAGTTTAAGTCAGTTCTTTATATAACTTTGTCCCTCAGACCTCTTCAGAATGACTATTTTCTCGATTTCCATTAATGGGGTGGTGACTTGGATGAACACTGTTGCCCCAACATCGTCCCTTCAGTGTTATACACGGGTTATTATGTGTTATATACTGGGTTATACACTATATCTGTTCTTGTTCATGATTGCTGTTTTGTGTTCGTTAATTAAAAATTAATGTTCAAAGCTGGGGTTGTGGTTACCCTTTTACCCTGCTCTCTACCTTCTTTCATCTCCTTCTTCTCTACCTTCCTACTTCCTCCTCCCTCCTTTGCTTTCTTCTTCCTCTTTCCTCCTTTCTCCTCCTTCACACCTGAACATTATTAGCATAAAGATAACACTAATTATTCATATAACATTAAAAACAAAATTGTCATCTGCACTTAACACGGCAAATTAAATCTCAGGTGAGGTAATTGACCTGTACAGGTGCAGCTGAAAGGTATTTTTCCCCATGTAAATATTAATTAAACGAGACGTCATCAATGACAGCCGACCCACGCGCTCTCTCTCTTCCTGTTGTCACGAATTAGTTGGAAATTTGGGGAAAAAATATCGGTTTTTGAAGAATATGTTGGGACTATTTGTATTAATTAGCAGTTTATTTGAATGTGCTGAGTGCCTGAGCGCATGTTTTGTCTTGCTGCTTAAGTGTTGTGGTGTACGTCTCTGTTATTACTCACCTGGTTGTACTCACCTGGTTGTAACCACCTGGTTGTAACCACCTAGTTGTAACCACTAATAATAATTGTTACTATCCACGGAAGTGTGATTAACAAAATACATTATATATAAAAAAAGGGGGGTGGTAGGAGAAGCGAAGACTCTTACGTATTAAGAGTTAAATGGCAAGTTTTTCCCTGAATGCTCTGTGTTCCCTTCTCTGAGGCTGTGGGTCCCTATAATTGCCCCAGAGGTGGTACCCCCCTTTATATATAAATATATAAAATTATATTTGTCATTTTATTACATACTCAGGGTGAATGCCTGTCATTGAACTTTAACTCAAAATAATTCTAAACACAACCTACCTTCCTAGCTTCCCCCCTCTCTTACCACACTCCTTCAGTCTCCACTCCTTCCTTATATGACAGCTCCTTCCCCACTCAGTCTATCCTATCTCTTCCCCAGTCAACAGCCTCCCCCATGCAGCTCCCTTGCACTGTTCAGCATCCTCCTTCACCAAGTATTCTCATGTTGATTGATCACGCTAGATGATATGAAGTTTGGACAGGTCGCGTTTTCTTGCTGTTCCGGCCGACAGATTGCACACACAACCGTAAAATGGACAATTTGCATAGATAGTGTTGCTCTGTTGAGCTGTGACGTACTGGGCTTATTATACCCTGAACCAGCCGCTTCTGCTATTTTCACACGGACCAGTACCGGTGTCTGGTCCACACGGCCCAGGTACCGTAGGCTGGTCCACACGGCCCAGGTACCGTGGGCTGGTCCACACGGCCCAGGTACCGGTGTCTGGTCCACACGGCCCAGGTACCGTGGGCTGGTCCACACGGCCCAGGTACCGTGGGCTGGTCCACACGGCCCAGGTACCGTAGGCTGGTCCACATGGCCCAGGTACCGTGGGCTGGTCCACACGGCCCAGGTACCGGTGTCTGGTCCACACGGCCCAGGTACCGTGGGCTGGTCCACACGGCCCAGTGTACTGGACATTGGGTCGCGAATAGGAATGAGTGCATCTCATATAGGCTGAAGGGCTTCTTATATAGGTTGAGGGCTTGTCATATAGGCTTGAGTGCTTTACATATACACATGAGGTCTCATATAGGCTTGAGGCTTCACATATAGGCTTCTTATATACTACAAAGAGCATACGACTATTGTGCAAAATAAAAAAGGTATAAACCGTGTAAATGATGATTGGGAGTAACTAGGAATTATGGGGAGTGAACAAGGAATTAGATGAGGAGAGGAACAGACAAATGGTCGGTGGAAAAGGAAGGGGAGTGAGAGAAGGGGAGGGACATGGAATGAGAGGGAAGAGGAGCAAGGAGTGAAAGGGAGGAGGAGCAAGGAGTGAGAGGGGAGATGAGCAAGGAGTTAGAGAATGGAAGGAACAAGCAAGGACCGAGGGAAGAGTAGGGGATGAATAAAGAGTGAAACAGGACTAAAAAGAAAGAGAGGAAGAGAGGAGGCAGTGAAACAGGAAAGCATAAGAGCCCAACAGCGCCACAAGAGCCTCGTTTCGCCTCTGATAACCTTTCACCTTTGACCTTACGAGAAGGCCCCGAATTTAGTAAATAAAATCCACAGGCGCGATGACCATTCCAAGTCTCGTATACAGCCGCCATTGGCCTCCAAACAGGCAATACCGCCCTGGCTGCTGGAGCAACTCGACTCTCTCGGCTCCATACACAACAGAGGCAGAGAGAGAGGGGAGCCTAAAGGGCAAACTTGCATAATTAAGCTAATCTCATCTCCAGGGTACAATCAAGTCCGATATAGCAGTCGTGAACGTTATTTAGCCGGCTCCATTAAGCAACATTGGCTGCAGACACTATCAGATCTCCTGAGTCGCTCCCTCTAGTGTCTATCTCTTGATGAGAAGGTCGACCTGGTGGTGATATGGCCCGCTCCCTCTCGCTGTTAACACCTACTGGTGCTATTGGTGTTAACATCCACCAATGGGTGATAGCCCCTGCGGATGTTGCCACCAGTCATTGGTCCCTGGCTCACAGAGACTATGTATTAACCTTCGTCACTGTAGTGGTGATTGTTTGACCGCACAAACTTCAGGTAACGACATTCGGAAGAGTGTAAGGGAGTTACGCGGCGGGACACGAGTAACTGGAAGCGTTAAGTGACAACGCATAACATTTGTTGCACCATTAAGCAGTTAGCGTATTGTTATGTTATGTTTGTGTTCCAAGGTGAGGCCCTCTTGTGGGGTGACTTCCAGGGTGAGGCCCTCTTGTGGGGTGACTTCCAGGGTGAGGCCCTCTGGTGGGGTGACTGCCAGGGTGAGGCCCTCTGGTGGGGTGACGCTTCCAGGGTGAGGCCCTCTGGGAGGTGACTGCCAGGTTGAGGCCCTCTGGTGGGGTGACGCTTCCAGGGTGAGGCCCTCTGGGAGGTGACTGCCAGGGTGAGGCCCTCTGGTGGGGTGACGCTTCCAGGGTGAGGCCCTCTGGTGGGGTGACTTCCAGGGTGAGGCCCTCTGGTGGAGTGACTTCCAGGGTGAGGCCCTCTGGTGGGGTGACTTCCAGGGTGAGGCCCTCTGGTGGAGTGAGGCTTCCAGGGTGAGGCCCTCTGGGAGGTGACTTCCAGGGTGAGGCCCTCTGGTGGGGTCACTTTCAGGGTGAGGCCCTCTGGTGGAGTGAAGCTTCCAGGGTGAGGCCCTCTGGTGGAGTGACGCTTCCAGGGTGAGGCCCTCTGGTGGGGTGACGCTTCTAGGGTGAGGCCCTCTGGTGGGGGTGACCCTTCTTCAGGGTGAGGCCCTCTGGTGGGGTGACTTCCAGGGTGAGGCCCTCTGGTGGAGTGACTTCCAGGGTGAGGCCCTCTGGTGGGGTGACTTCCAGGGTGAGGCCCTCTGGTGGAGTGACGCTTCCAGGGTGAGGCCCTCTGGTGGAGTGACTTCCAGGGTGAGGCCCTCTGGTGGATTGACTTCCAGGGTGAGGCCCTCTGGTGGGGTGACTGCCAGGGTAAGGCCCTCTGGTGGGATGACTGCCAGGGTGAGGCCCTCTGGTGGGGTGACTGCCAGGGTGAGGCCCTCTGGTGGGGTGACTTCCAGGGTGAGGCCCTCTGGTGGAGTGACGCTTCCAGGGTGAGGCCCTCTGGTGGAGTGACTTCCAGGGTGAGGCCCTCTGGTGGATTGACTTCCAGGGTGAGGCCCTCTGGTGGAGTGACTTCCAGGGTGAGGCCCTCTGGGAGGTGAGTGCCAGGGTGAGGCCCTCTGGTGGGGTGAGTGCCAGGGTGAGGCCCTCTGGGAGGTGACGCTCCCAGCAACTCCTGGGTCGCGGTGGTGTGGAAATTAAAGCGCGGAAAATTGATTTTATTTTTTCTTTCCAACCAACTTTTTCTCTTCCCTTCCTCTCCCACTACACTCCTCTCTCTCTCTCTCCCCCGTCCCCCTCTTCTCTACCATGTCTTCTCCTTCCTTTTGTCCTATTTCATTTTTCCTTCACTCGGTTCCTCTCCGTTATTGTCCTCTTATTTTCATCTCTGTGTCCGCTTCTCCCCATCTTTTCTCCTTTCCTGTCTCTTGTTTCTCCTACATCTTCACTACGTACTGATTTTTCTCTTCGTTCCTTCTCTCTCCTCCTTCTCTGGCTCTTACTACTCCCCTTTTTTTCTCTATTCCTTCTATGTCTCTTCTTTCGTGTCATATCCTTCTTTACTTGCTCGCTCTGTCTCTCCCATTTTGCCCGTGATGGTTCATCCTGGGGGGACGGGGGGGGGGGGGGTAATTAGGAGATAACGTTGATGAACGGCGGACGGAGTGAATGTGACTTATGGCTATCTTTGTAAATGATGCAGTGGCTCCGTGTAGCCCACCCGCTATCTTCCTCTCATGCTCCCTCCCCCCCTCTCCCCTTCATCTCTCTCTATTAACACTCTCCGTCTCAGTCCCTCAACCTCTTTCTCTTTTAACTGCCTAACCTCTTTATTTGTCAAACTGTTCCCCACCTATCTGCTCCTCTCTACCTCCCTCTTTCCCTATCATCCTTCCCTACCTTTTTCCCCATCATTCCTTTTCTACCTTATTCTCCATTAACTCTGACAGCTGGGTGGACAGTGCTTCGGATTCATAGTCCTGAGGTTCTTAGTTCGATCCTCGATGGAGGCGGAGACAAATGGGCCAAATGTTTCTTTCACTCTGTTGCCCTTGTTACCTAGCAGTAAATAGGTACCTGGGAGTTAGTCAGCTGCTACTGGCTGCTTCCTGGGGGAGTGTAACAAAAAGGAGGCATGATCGAGAACCGGGCCGCGGGGACGCTAAGCCCCGAAATCATCTCAAGATAACCTCAAGAAGAAGATAATCCTTCTTCATCTCTTTCTATTATCAACTTCACCTTGTTGTCAATCTTCCCGTTCTTAACATTTTTATCTATGCTCTTCTCCCCCATCTCTCTATCTTCCTCTACGCACTTTTCCTCCCTATATCCACATTCGCCACCCTCTGTCCTCCCACGGCCGCCCACCAACCACTTAGCAGTGCGTGTGAAAGGTGTGTTTCTATTGGCTGTTGAAGAATGCGCCGTTAGTGGCCGTTAGAAAAGTACGCTGGAGCCGGTATTTTAAATCCTCGTAAATAATCGCTTCAGCTTCCGGTTGAAATTTATTCGTTTGGAAACAGTTGGTCGTTAAAATTTGTGTTTTAATTGGTCGTTTGAGAGAGGTGTTTTAATTGGTCATTTGCAAGCCTTGCAGTAATTGGTCCTTTGAAACTTTGAAACCAAGGTTACAGTCAGTAGTTTTGAGTTTAACGATGCTGTTGCAGGTGAAGCTTTGCACGTCTTCCTCAGGTCATTATATATATATATATATATATATATATATATATATATATATATATATATATATATATATATATATATATATATATATATATATATTATATAGAGGGGATTGAACGCCGACCTGCATGACGCAAGACCGTCGCTCTACCGTCCAGCACAAGTGGTTGAGGAAGGGTTGTGTTTAAGTATCGTGAAGTATTCCCCGAGTATAGAAAGTTTCAGTTGACTATTTAAAAGGTTAACAATAACTTAAGTCAAGGGGTCAAAAATCCCTGTTGAAAGATTACTGATAAACTAACTTAAACTTAACTTATTGATGAAAACATCTGAGAATGTCACTAATATGATAACTTAAAATTTCAAAACAAGTCAATTTTGTTTACCAGGAATATTAAGACATAACAATGAAGATTGTAACTATATAATGTGCTGTTCATCTCCTGCTCATAGTGCCATGGTGAAAGCTTTCCCTTGAGGTCATCATAGTGATTGTTTCCTCATCTTGATACAAGTATGTGTCTCTCTTGTCTCTGTCTCACTTGTGTGTCTCGCTTGTCTGTGTCTAACTTATCATACCACCAAACCTTAACCTGCCGTCATGACAATATCATATCAATGTGGTGGAGGTGTGAGCTGTGTGACTCAAAAAATAAAAGAGAAGGTCATGATATTATTTAAAGTAACCTAAAGACTCTACTGCATGACAAGGTACATGTAAGGAGTCATGATTGTGTGACACCTTACCTATATACTTATGTTTACATATGGTTTACTTGTGTTTCGGGGATTGTTCTGGGACTGGGATAAGCCAGGGCCAGGAGGTAGTCTAATCCCGTAGTGTTTCTGTAGGGGTGAAGTGGTCACCCGCTCTTAGGCCAGTGTTCATACATGTTCTGTTGAACTTTTTTTTTTTTTTATTAACATATTAGGTACATCTGCATTAGTGCAGCTGCCCTAGACTATATGAAGTGGAGTACAGTGTGTCAAAAAAGCTAACTAGGTGATGCTAAGAAATCCCCATCACACAGGATGGTTAGTCATACAGAGGCATGTGATAAGCGGTCTGCACTGGCAGACTCCGGATGCATTTTGAGGATATCAACAACACAAGATTGAATAAGGCAGCAGTGGTAATACAAGTCCCCATCTCGCAGGATGGTTAGTCATACAGAGCCATATGTTTAATAGCCTGCACTGGCAAATTTTGGGTATACTGTGAGGATATCTTCAAGAATACGAGAGTGAATAAAGTAATTGCAAAGCTCCAGGTACCTCATGCCAACTGGTCTGAAAGGTCTAATAACTGGACATTCAGTGATGTAGTGCGGGAGATCATGCCGTAGTTCCTGCTCACAGAGTTTGCAACTGGAGTGCTCAGGATTGGGAGACCCGTCACCTGCAGCCACCTGCCACAGGTAACGGTAACCCAACCTGATCCTTGCAACCACTGTGTCGCACAGTCTGGTGGACGTTTTGTGATGTCCATAGATGTAGCTTTCAGATCTGAACAAATCATAGCCCCAACAGCGTTCCTCTGTGGTCTACTGAACACTTGGCTCTGATGCTTTACAATATTCTTTCATGTTCGAACCTCTCCCTCCGGTTGCCAATTAACTGATCACTGGGAATATTTATTGGGATAAGTATTTGTAGCAGTTGCTGTGTGTGTGTGTGTGTGTGTGTGTGTGTGTGTGTGTGTGTGTGTATGTGTGTGTGTGTGTGTGTGCGTGTGTGTGTGTGTGTGTGAGTGTGTGTGTGTGTGTGTGCGTGTGTATGTGTATGTGTGTGTGTGTGTGTGTGTGTGTGTGTGTGTGTGTGTGTGCGTGTGTGTGTGTGTGTGTGTGTGTGTGTGTGTGTGTGTGTGTGTGTGTGTGTGTGTGTGTGGTGTGTGTGTGTGTGTGTGTGTGTGTGTGTGTGTGTGTGTGTGTGTGTGTGTGTGTGTGTGTGTGTGTGTGTGTGTGTGTGTGTGTGTGTGTGTGTGTGTGTGCGTGTGTGTGTGTGTGTGTGTGTGTGTGTGTGTGTGTGTGTGTGTGTGTGTGTGTGTGTGTGTGTGTGTGTGTGGGTGTGTGTGTGTGTGTGTTTTGGTGTGTGTGTGTGTGGTGTGTGTGTGTGTGGTGTGTGTGTGCGTGTGTATGTGTATGTGTGTGTGTGTGTGTGTGTGTGTGTGTGTGTGTGTGTGCGTGTGTGTGTGTGTGTGTGTGTGTGTGTGTGTGTGTGTGTGTGTGTGTGTGTGTGTGTGTGTGTGCGTGCGTGTGTGTGTGTGTGTGTGTGTGTGTGTGTGTGTGTGTGTGTGTGTGTGTGTGTGTGTGTGTGTGTGTGTGTGTGTGTGTGTGTGTGTGTGTGTGTGTGTGTGTGTGTGTGTGTGTGTGTGTGTGTGTGTGTGTGGATAGTTCTGAATGTTTTATAACGAGTAAACACCAATTATCCCGTGCAACATGCACGCCCCAGTGAATGTTGATTACTAATATTTCTCTCCTAATTAGTTGATCGATGCAGAATACCTTTTGTTCTATTAGTGAGCTCGTCTGCTGGAAGGTTCACGGTTCTTACTGCCGTAGCTTGTTTTTGAGGAGCTGTTGTTTGGCTTATGGGTGAGAGCAGCTCTCTATTGGGTGGAAGGATGACGTTCTTGTGATCTTATAGGCTCATATATGCCCAGTGATCTTATAGGCTCATATATGTCCAGTGATCTTATCGGTTGATAACCCAGTGATCTTGCTGGCGGATATAATGAGTGACCTCAACTTTATTCGTATTCAGAGGGTGTCTATTGAACAAGTTTCAAAAATATAGAAGTGGAGCACAATTGGTTTGTGATGCCTCTGGTCCGTGAACTGATTGTTCCTTAGGTTCAAACAGATAATGTGTTCCACATGTTGACTTCAGCAAAATTGTGTGTGTGTGTGTATTTACTGTTTGTCTTGGACCCCGTCTTTCTAACCAATCTATTTTTCCTCTATTATATCTACTACACACACGCACACACACCCCTAGGAAGCAGCCCGTAGCAGCCGTCTAACTCGCAGGTACTATTTTACGACCGCCAGGTGAACAGGCGCAAGGGGGTGAAAGAAACTTCCCATTTGTTTCCGCCTCCGCCTAGAGTCGAACCCGAGGTTATGAGGATCACGACCTCCAAGCGCTGACCACTCAGCCGCAAGGCCCTCTGTATTCACCTAGTTGTGCTTGCGGGGGTTGAGCTCTGCTGTTTCGGCCCGCCTCTCAACTGTCAATCAACTGTTACTAACTACTAACTAACTATTCCCCCCCCCACACACACAAACACACACCCCCATGAAGCAGTCCGTAACAGCTGTCTAACTTCCAGGTACCTATTTACTGCTAGGTAACAGGGGAATCAGGGTGAAAAAAACTCTGCAACTCTGTTTCCGAAAACGCCAAAAATCGACCCCCGGACCACGGGACTACGTATCCATCGTGCTGTCCACTCAGCCACCAGCTCCCTAATTTTTGTAGGTAGTGATCATGTCTTCCCTTACTCTTCTGTCTTCCAGTGTCGTGAGGTGCATCTCACGCAGTCTTTCTTCGTAACTCATGCCTCTTAGTACTGGGACTAGTCTAGTGGCAATTCTCTGAACTTTTTCCAGCTTCGTCTTGTGCTTGACAAGGTACTTGTCTCAGTGTTGTACGGGACAAGGTGTGTGTGTGTGTGTGTATGTGTGTGTGTGTGTGTGTGTGTGTGTGTGTGTGTGTGTGTGTGTGTGTGTGTGTGTGTGTGTGTGTGTGTGTGTGTGTGTGTGTGTGTGTGTGTGTGTGTGTGTGTGTGTGTGTGTGTGTGTGTGTGTGTGTGTGTGTGTGTGTGTGTGTTAAAAGAGAGTTAGAAATTAAAGCGAGCCATGAAATAGAGTAAGAACGCGGAGTGTAAGGAAAAGTAAGTTTAGATCCTTAAGAGAACCTGGAAATAGAGAGAGGATATCTGGAGCTGAATATAACACAACCCTGATGGAAGGTGGCAGTGTTGAGCCCTCAGGGATGTGTGTGATGGCCGCCCCACACAATGGCCCAGACTGGGATATACAGACTGAGCTTAGGGTGACTGGGAGAGTGAGCAGGGAGACTGAGAGAAACTGAGGGGGTACTGGGGAAGACTGGGGGGTGGGGTGTAACTGGAAGGTCCTCGCAATTGGGACAGCATGAAGTGTTGGGTAAGATCCACAGCATTGTGGAAGGTCCTAAGTACTGGGTCGGGGACCCTCAGTGTTTGGGTTGGTCCTGAGTGTATTGGGGACCCTCAGTGTTTGGGTTGGTCCTGAATGTATTGGGGACCCTCAGTGTTTGGGTTGGTCCTGAGTGTATTGGGGACCCTCAGTGTCTGGGTTGGTCCTGAGTGTATTGGGGACCCTCAGTGTCTGGGTTGGTCCTGAGTGTATTGGGGACCCTCAGTGTCTGGGTTGGTCCTGAGTGTATTGGGGACCCTCAGTGTTTGGGTTGGTCCTGAGTGTATAGGGGACCCTCAGTGTGTGGGTTGGTCCTGAGTGTATTGGGGACCCTCAGTGTTTGGGTTGGCTCTCGGTGTATGGGTCAAAGTTTCTAAAATAAGACATGAACAAAAGTGTTAGGTAGGCTGTATCATCCCTGATTTCCTCATAGTGTTTGATACTGATTGTCATGAATGGCTGATACATAGGATGAAGAACCATTATGAACTAAGAGGAAAAACTGTCATAGAAGAAGTGATTAAGTGAAGATACGTAACGAATGGGGTCCTCAAGGCTCTGATCTGAACCCACTGCTGCCCCATAGTGATGTGCACTACCTACAGCACGATATAATCCCGATCATTTCCGCGTTATCAGATAACCCAGATCTAATGATGAATGTAAACAACGAGGAAAGCAGAAACCTACAGGAAAACCTTAGCAAACACACAAAAATTTGCAGACAAATTGCTGCTAAAATTTAACCCAGGAAGTTTATAGTAATAAAGATGGGTAAGGAGAAGATGAGACCAGGAGGTACGTCATGAAGGGAAGGCAACTAGCAGAAAGATAAAACAATGTAGGAATGGATATAATTTCCACAGTAAAACCGATGGCACACAGGAACAGGGTGATATCGACAGCATATTGGAAGCTGGCAAACATTGGAACCTCATTTAAAACCTAAAGGAGGAGGATTCTCTCAGTGCAATCTACACCATCTGTTAGACTATTATTGGAATATGCAACACCGGGCCACAATCTGCTTTTATGAAGCACAAAACACAAATTGAAAAATGTAAAGGTATGCAACAGAGAAAATATGATCACAACATACAAGATACCGAAGGGAAAAGACGAGGTAGAGAAGGACAGTCTCTTGAAATGTTGAGAAAGAAAGACAAAAGGACATAGATGAAAATGCAAATGTGTTAAAGAAGCGCAAGGAAATACTCGTACCTTGTACGGGAGGTCAACAAGTGGAATGCACGGATAACCAAGTTGTGGAAGCCTCCTCCACTTACAACTTTATGGCCAGATTCAACAAAAGAATTCGAATGTTTAGGTAGTTAAATAATAATTCAATGGGATCAGCAAGGCTAGTAGTCGGGGCATAAAGAGCTGACTATTACTTCCTAGCAGTCACTGTTAGGTAAGGACTATAAGGTAAGGACCACCACCATTACCACTACCACCATCACAAGCACCACTACGATATCAACTACGATCACCACTACGATATCAACTACGATCACCACTACAACTACTGTCACAACTACCATGACCACCTCAACAGAAACATCAAGTTTTAAAATTAGCAGAGAAGTGAAAACAGATTTTAACTTATTTAATACAAAGGGAACTTTTGTCCCTAATCCTATAGAACCCTTTTGTGTTAGTCTAAATTGAATAATAAAAGGGGTGGTGGGGGGAGAGAGAGAGAGAGAGAGAGAGAGAGAGAGAGAGAGAGAGAGAGAGAGAGAGAGACAGACAGACAGACAGAGAGAGAGAGTCATTCTCTTGCACACAGCTCCAGTAGGTACCAGGTCAACAGGGACCTCAGTAGAGTACGGACAGGGGGAATATACGAAAGGTTTCGAAGACCTTTACACTGATAAAAGACAGTGTATAGTGAACATTCTACAACAACAAGGCCAGACGGTGTATGCGGCGAGATGAGTGTACGATGTGTGTAGGGAAGAGATGGGAGTGGAAATTGTATATGATAGGGTGTTTGGGATGTCATCTTGTATAACTATAAAAGAGAATATCTCTGTCCAAGGTATGAGGCCAGATGCTTATGGCTAGCCCTCACTCGTAAAGATTACACACATGAGGGTATGGGAGTGTCATAGGCCAGCGGGGGTGGGCTCCTGTACCACCCTTTAATAACTATTAGCTCTTATAGCGACCCGCCCTCCTGCGATTTTCATAGTCTGAAAACGGGATGTTTTTATAGAGAGTTTTTCAGGAGTTTTTCCCATGCTGGTAATAGTAAATTATCTGAAAGTAGGGGTAGAGGGAAGGAGGGGATGAGAGGGAGGGAGGCAGAGAAAGGTGTAAAGTGTGGGAGAGGGAAGTAGAGTGGAAGAGAAGGAAGAGAGAAGAGGACGGGGGATAGGAAAATAAAGGGGGATGTTTCACTACAATTCGGGCAGTGACTTATGGCTTGGGGACCATTCAAGATTTCTTTCACATCCGAAGACTCGTCATGGCCTGTGTATGTACAAGGATTTGACGAAAAGTTGTGTTCAGACTGCACCACGAGACTTGCTGGGGATTGTTCAGTCAGGGAACTCAGTTAATGAGCTCCCGGATTAACCAAATCCTTACAGGCAATCGCTGGTGAAGTGGTTAAGTACTGTGTGCGCCAGTGGGTGATCCCTGGTGCTGCTGGTTCGAAATTTGTTTGGATCATAGAGTTCTTGGCTTGGGAAAATTCAAACAAATATATATATATATATATATATATATATATATATATATATATATATATATATATATATATATATATATATATATATATATTTTTTTTTTTTTTTTTTTTTTAATAAATAATTAATAGGGAAGGGAGTACCACCTCTGGCTGGAAGAAGGGGGACCCATAGCCTCGGAGGAAACCACACATAACGCATTGGAGGGAATGTGTATTCCCTCCAATACAGTTTCTGTGTGCTTTTCTCCTACCACCCCCTTCCCTTTTTTTTCCTTTATTGTGTATTTAAAGGTTACAAAACATACAAGACAAATGCCTAAAGGTTATGGATCTCTTGAAGCTCCTCCGCTTCTGGACAGGAACCGAGGACGCAGCAAGCATTTCCCCTCTGGATCGCCACACTGAGACGCTGAAATAAAAAACTGGAAGCCCTTGGGTCTCTGGTGACGTCAATGAGCTTGGACCCCAATTCCTTGAGAAATCCCAAGGCACTCTTGCCCCAGGGGCCATGCGTCTCAGACGCTATGGGAACAAAGAGGTATTGACCTTCCAGTCGCCTGTACTTGATTAATTTTGCTGTTTCCCTGTGGTTGGCCGCCCCACCTGCTTGATCAGCTCCGAAGTGTACATAGGTGTCAGCCAGGGTCGATACACACATATATATATATATATATATATATATATATATATATATATATATATATATATATATATATATATATATATATATATATATATATATATATATATTAATATTTGGTATTTATATATAAATATTTTTTGAGAGTAATATAAACATAATTAAAACAATTAAATTAATTTATAAATAATTCACGAATTGAGTGTTTACAAATAATTAATTTAGGTTTTGCTCATACACAAATCGTCCAAATTTCATGCACATAAAACAATCGAGTAGAAAAAATTGGCAATCAACATCCACCCGCTGAATTTCATCGCGCTCCGATCTTCAATTTCAATTTTAATTAACAAGTAATTCCGATGAAGTAATTAATCAAAACCTTTTTCAGCATTTCTCCCAAAAGACTGATGCAGTCAGGGTTTTAACTGAGATATGAGAGTCTATTCACCGGCGCTCCGGTGAATAGACTCTCTTGACATGACTCCATTAATAGACTCTCTCTCTTGACATGAGTCCATTAATAGACTCTCTCTTGACATGAGTCCATTAATAGACTCTCTCTTGACATGAGTCCATTAATAGACTCTCTTGACATGAGTTCATTAATAGACTCTCTCTTGACATGAGTCCATCAATAGACTCTCTTGACATGAGTTCATTAATAGACTCTCTCTTGACATGAGTTCATTAATAGACTCTCTCTTGACATGAGTCCATTAATAGACACTCTCTCTTGACATGAGTCCATTAATAGACTCTCTCTTGACATGAGTCCATTAATAGACACTCTCTCTTGACATGAGTCCATTAATAGACACTCTCTCTTGACATGAGTCCATTAATAGACACTCTCTCTTGACATGAGTCCATTAATAGACTCTCTCTGTTGACATGAGTCCATTAATAGACTCTCACTTGATATGAGTCCATTAATAGACTCTCTCTTGACTCTATTAATGAATGGGATATTATGTAAATGGTTCCTGTATAGTTGCCAGGATGGTTGGTGTGTTTGTACACACGTGACTGAAGTGTGTTCAGTACATGTGTTGAACACTCACGTGCCCTCACTCTTCAAGCGTACTCATACCTCACTCCTGCTGGCTCAGTTACCCTTCGTGCAACACTCACTTCTCATCCTCACTCACCCGATTCTCCCGACACACTCCCCACACCCCGGACCCTCATTAAGTGTAAGGTACTCAGTGTGTAGATAATTACTCTATAGCTCAGTTTGTGTTGTGCTGCCCAATCGTTCAGTCTCTGCGGTCCAGACATGATTATTTAATTTTCCTTATATACTTTATATATTGGGACCGTCTCAAAGTTCTCAAAATGTACTCTCTGGAAAGGAGACGAGAGAGGTATTAAATAATATATACATGGAAGATACTGGAGGGCCAGGTCCCAAATTTGCAAAGTAGAATAACAACATTCTGGAGCGAAAGGTATGAAAGGAGACGTAATCTTTAGATGTACCAACAGAGCAAGAGACCAGGGATGGAAGACTGATACTGGTGAACCACAGTGATGTAAAGTGACATTTAGTCTCAGAGTAATGAGGGGAATAGCTTGAACTAATATCATACAAAGGTTTAACTGTATATGTGGTAAAGTACAGTGCTTCGAGCACTATTGCAGTAGGGGGGACCAGCAGCTGAAGAGGCGGGGCCCAGGAACCGATTCTTGGCATTGCAGGTACAACCATGTGAATACACTAGCGCACATATGCACGCACAAGCCAAAAGCACGCACCACACACGAATTCTCACGAACGCAAACATATACGCTTTTTATAACACAAACGCTCAAACCTCATAAGACTCCATCTCTATATTATGCTCACCATTCCTGTTTGTCTCCATCACTAATTCCACCATCTTCCCCTCCTTCCCCCCCCCCCCCCCACAAACCACCCATCCCCCCACCCCCCCCCCCATCCCCCCACCCTCGAGCATCAGCTGACTGGAGAAGTGGTCTGGATGTTCCGGGAGGCTTTTGAATTGCTCTTAATAACTCAATTGCTTCCTGCTATCAGAATCTCGTTAAGACCTTCCGCCCTTTCCCTTCCTTCGAGTCACCACGATCAATACCTTTTACGAAGGAACGTACAGAGCTCGTTCTGGTGACCGTTCCGCAGGTTTATAGCCAGTGGGGGATTACGAAACTAGGGGAGGGGGCTTATTTGGTGAGCAGGGGCTACAATGTGGGTGTGTGGGGGTCGTTAGTGTGGGTGGTGGTGGGCGTGGAAGGGAGGAGTGTGTGGTGAGTATGGGTGATGATGCGTGGGGCGACAGCGTGGATGGTAGCCTGGGAGCCGGTCGGCCGAGCGGACAGCACGCTGGACTTGTGATCCTGTGGTCCTGGGTTCGACTCCAGGCGCAGGCGAGAAACAATGGGCAGAGTTTCTTTCACCCTATGCCCCTGTTACCTAGCAGTAAAATAGGTACCTGGGTGTTAGTCAGCTGTCACGGGCTGCTTCCTGGGGGTGGAGGCCTGGTCGAGGACCGGGCCGCGGGGACACTAAAAAGCCCCGAAATCATCTCAAGATAACCTCAAGGATGGTGAAGTGGGTGTGTGAGATGACAGTGATGGAATGGTGTGGGTGACAGTATGACAGTGTGGATGTGGGCTGACAGTCTAGTTATGGTCATCCCTGATGATCATTCTATGCAACAAATGTACCCTGTTATCGTCTACCACAGGAAGTAATTGCTGCAGTTAGTAATTACTCAACCTCATAGCTGTCACTATTCCCTTTTTATTTATTCTATCTTATTTTAATAGAACTCGTTTCTACTAGTACTAATGCAGGTATATATAAAGACTAAGCTGAAAGCCGAGACGCTTTTATTTAATAATTATAATATTTTAAAATTGGGAACTGGAGGTGGTGAAAGTAGCTGGGGTAACAGAGGCCTCATCCACACACAGCCTTCATTAATGTGGCCATCTTCCCTACACACTATTATCACTGTGACCATCTTCACTACACTCTGTGTTCATCACTGTATCTATCACCACCTTCCCTACCTTTACCATATTCCCTACCCTTCACTTTTAATAATATTGATCATTTTTCCTATCCATCATCTTTCCGACATATTCATTTTCTTTATTTTACAATCTACCATATTCATCACCAACTTCATCACCCACGTCATTCACTATATTTGACCACTTTTCCAACACCTCACCACCGTTCTTACCCATCACCTACCTTACTCTTCATCACCTTCTCTACCCATCACTACCTTACCTTCCCCTCATCACCTTTCTCCTCACCTCTTTCCCTTCATCACTGTAACCATCTTCATTACAAAATGTTTTCAACAATAAATAAACTACATGAGAGACACAAACATTTCATCATTATGTAGTAAATAATATGTTGGATTAATGCGCGAAATTAACGTTGGTATCATTTGCCATTTCATATAAAGCGAGAGCATGGTGGTCGACTCCGACCCGACCTATGACCAGCCCCGAACATAGACCAGTCACCCTGCAAATGCAAGCGATGAGTCACAATAACGTGGCTGAAGTATGTTGATCAGACCACACACTAGGAGGTGAAGGGACGACCACGTTTCGGTCCGTCCTGGACCATTCTCAAGTCTGTGATTGTTCCTCACAGATGAACCAAGGCTTCCTCACAGATGAACCAAGGCTTCCTCACAGATGAACCAAGGCTTCCTCACAGATGAACCAAGGCTTCCTCACAGATGAACCAAGGCTTCCTCACAGATGAACCAAGGCTTCCTCACAGATGAACCAAGGCTTCCTCACAGATGAACCAAGGCTTCCTCACAGATGAACCAAGACTTCCTCACAGATGAACCAAGGCTTCCTCACAGATGAACCAAGGCTTCCTCACAGATGAACCAAGGCTTCCTCACAGCTGAACCAAGGCTTCCTCACAGACAAACCAAGGCTTCCTCACAGATAACCAAAGCTCACAGATGAACCAAGGCTTCCACACAGATGAACCAAGGCTTCCTCACCAAGACTGTAGCACGAGGGCTTCACCACCAACGCTTCTGAAGCAAGGCCTATCTACCAAGACTCCCCATAAGTAACCAACTCATTAAGATAAAGTTTTCTCAAAAAGTTCGATAAAATAATGTGACTTCCAGGCCAAAGCTTCCATATATAAAGTGTCCTTCCCACCAGAGCTTAACACTAAGAACCACCAACGGGACTTCTCAAGACCCAATAAGACCTCCTTGCTTATGCTCTTTGTTTCCTCACTAAAAATTCCCACTGGAAGTCTCCTAAACAAATACCCACTTGCCACCAAAGGCCCCCTCCTGAGGCACTATCAAGAGGGCTTCCCTGTAGAGTAGCCAACCAAACTCCTCTCTTAATACTCCCTGGGAAGACTTCTCCCCCCATCAAGGCATCCCTACACCCTCTAGAGCAATCCTAAAGAGGCACCAAGCCGGGAAGACAGTGTGCCACTGGTGGCTTGGAGACCGAAGGTGAGAGATTAGGTAGTTATGGGGAGAGAACACTAAGCCAGTATGACTAAAGAGCACTCGGCAGGGACAGGAGGATAACGATGTGGGATAGGATGGAAGGAAGGGATGGTGCCTAACCACTTAAACAATAAGATGACGCTCGATCACGTTCCGGTACTTGATACGAGGCTTAAATTCCAACTAAGACCGCTCTACACGATGATCAGGATTCTCTTCTAAAGCCTCTTTACTAAGCCTACCAGACCAGGTTAGTGTCACCATCAGATCTGCCCAGCAAGTGCCCAATCACTCCGGCCCCAGCACACAACTAGCGCGGTGGTAATGTCACTCTCTGGAGATTTTGACATTTTAGTGGCGGAAAATTGAGGAGCTTTGAGTATATTAATGGTGAGGGAGGGAGAGATAGAGACGATGAGGAATGGGGAGTGAAGAGGCTGGGACGGGAGAGATGGAAGGGGAGAAGATTGGGACAGAGTGTTTAACGGAAAGGGAGAGAGAGAGAAGTCGAGGAACGGGGCTTTTGGGAGGCAGGTGAAGGGAGAGAAAGTTTAATGTTGAAGTGTGTTTAGTGGAGAAGGGATGGAAGGAGGGAGGTGTAAGGTAGGGTTTGGGGGGTGAAGTGGATGGAGTAAGTTTTGTATCGACCTGTTACTTGATTGACTGACTGATTGATTGATGCAGATTAAGCCAGCCAAGAGTCGGCACGGGCACGAGTAACCCGTTATATTACTTAGATATAAAAACTACACCTGTACTGTAATAACAATTGGTGCTAACAATCAAACCATCCCCCACTGACCATATATACAATCACCTTCCCTGAGCCACAGACAACGCTGGCGGATATTGCCTACTACCTCCAATATTCTGTATCCCAGTTATTATCCCTCTCTATCTTTCTCGTATTCCCCTTCTCCTCACTTGCGTATTTCCTTCCATGTATATTCTCTCCGCCTCATTTCGTGTTTCATTATACGCAAAATTATGTGCAGTGTATAACCTCGGGAGTATTACTCCTTCACACGTGTATTACTTCCTATGAATAACTTACAGTAATTCAGAGTGTTCGGTAATATGTTTATTGTTTGTGATGTGTGTCTATATATGTATGAACACGTTGTACTGAACGGGGTGAGAATAGCTTGAGCTACCTCATCCCTTTGTGTGTATTTTACCTCAATAAACTTACTTCAGTTTCAATTTCCAGTGTATTGTCTACAATATATAACTTGCAGCGTATAACCTCCTGCGTATAACCTCGTCTATAATCCCCATCGTGTAACCCCCAGTGTATAACCTGCATATATCCTCCAGTATACAACCTCCAGTATATAACCTGCGTATAACCTCCTGCGTATAACCTCGTCTATAACCCCATCGTGTAACCCCCAGTATATAACTTGCATATATCCTCCGGTATACAACCCCCAGTATATAACCTGCATATATCCTCCGGTATACAACCTCCAGTATATAACCTGCATATATCCTCCGGTATACAACCTCCAGTATATAACCTGCGTATAACCTCCTGCGTATAACCTCGTCTATAACCCCATCGTGTAACCCCCAGTATATAACTTGCATATATCCTCCGGTATACAACCCCCAGTATATAACCTGCATATATCCTCCGGTATACAACCCGCAGTATATAACCTGCATATATCCTCCGGTATACAACCTCCAGTATATAACCTGCATATATCCTCCGGTATACAACCTCCAGTATATAACCTGCATATATCCTCCGGTATACAACCTCCAGTATATAACCTGCATATATCCTCCGGTATACAACCCCCAGTATATAACTGCATATATCCTCCGGTATACAACCCGCAGTATATAACCTGCATATATCCTCCGGTATACAACCTCCAGTATATAACCTGCATATATCCTCCGGTATACAACCTCCAGTATATAACCTGCATATATCCTCCGGTATACAACCCGCAGTATATAACCTGCATATATCCTCCGGTATACAACCTCCAGTATATAACCTGCATATATCCTCCGGTATACAACCTCCAGTATATAACCTGCATATATCCTCCGGTATACAACCTCCAGTATATAACCTGCATATATCCTCCGGTATACAACCCGCAGTATATAACCTGCATATATCCTCCGGTATACAACCTCCAGTATATAACCTGCATATATCCTCCGGTATACAACCTCCAGTATATAACCTGCATATATCCTCCGGTATACAACCTCCAGTATATAACCTGCATATATCCTCCGGTATACAACCTCCAGTATATAACCTGCATATATCCTCCGGTATACAACCTCCAGTATATAACCTGCATATATCCTCCGGTATACAACCTCCAGTATATAACCTGCATATATCCTCCGGTATACAACCTCCAGTATATAACCTGCATATATCCTCCGGTATACAACCTCCAGTATATAACCTGCATATATCCTCCGGTATACAACCTCCAGTATATAACCTGCATATATCCTCCGGTATACAACCTCCAGTATATAACCTGCGAATAACCTCCTTAGTATATATGCCGGCGTACCTTACTAAACCTTTAAAACAGCAATTTAAAAGCTGGCGCGCAAACTTTGCATATAAACACACAGGAGAGACCACATATAAATAATAGTAAGCGAGTTGCCCTCAATAATTCAGCAGAGATCCACAGGTGTCGCTGGTGTGGCGAGAGGACCTCAGATGTTATTAATACATTTACCTCTCAAGAAAGACAAATAATGGCGGTGGAGGAGCAGAGCACAGGAGAGTTGAACGGGTGATAGTGTGGGTGAAGGGTAGTTACTAGGGTGTAGTTAGCGGTGAATGGTGTAGAGGTGAACGGTGTAAAATGGCATGAATTGTGCAAATGGGGGGGACGAACGGTTCTGACTGGAAAATATTACTGGATAAGGTGGTAGTATAACCCCTAGTTGTACTCCCCCATTTTAATTCTGTCCCATAATATCTGTCCCATAATTAATTCTGTCCTATAATACCTCATAATATCTCTCACCGTGACCTTTGGGGCCGTGCTGAGAGCGATTTCCTCACCAACTTAGTACTCCTAAGTTGGGAGAAGATCACTGTGGGACACTATCAAATGCCTTATGACAGTCAAGTAAATTGCAGCCTGTCCAACCCCTTGTTCTATCATCTTTGATCTCTATTATTTTATTGTAGAAATCTAATAAAGATTGATCAAGCCCCACATAAGGCATTTCCCAGAAATCAGGAAGCTCCTCCAATTTCCAGTAAAAATTTAATATTATAGCAAGAAGATTTACAAAATGATTCCTCCGACTCCATTAGCAGTAATGGTGATTTGTTGCCTGGGCAAATGCTTAATAACACAAGTTTCTATACCAGCTATCTTACCCTATCAAAGTAGGGTAGATATATATATATATATATATATATATATATATATATATATATATATATATATATATATATATATATATATATATATATATATATATGCTGATTAGCATTGTAAATGTGTGGCCACGTCTGTGGTAGAAAAAATATGTGTCCCTCCCTTTCATTACCTATTCGTCCTCTCTCCCATGCTCCATCTCATTCTCCCGATCTCCCTCCCTGTCTCTATACCTCCCTCCCATCTATTCTTTCTCCCTTCCAGTTTTATCTCCCTCCCTCCCATTCTCACAGTAAACAAAACATGTTCGAATAACACTGAATGAACGCTTAATCAACGTTGAACAACCAAACTCAGACTTCGTAGGAATCGCTGAGATTCGGGATAGGAAGCAATCCTACATAAAGAGGGGCATGGGGTTGAATCCAACCTCCCTATGACACTCGCCATACCATCACGTGTCACCACGCAAGATTCCTCGAGGCTGGGCCCTAGCGTCTGAAGCCTCAACTCTCCCCCCAGACTAACAGATTTTCTCTTATAGATAAGCATATATATCTAACTCTCTATATCACGGTCTCTGTCTCACTCTATATCTCTCTATATCACGGTCTCTGTCTCACTCTATATCTCTCTTTATCACTGTCTCTATCACACTCTATATCTCTCTTTATCACTGTCTCTATCACACTCTATATCTCTCTTTATCACTCAGTCACTCTGTCTCTGTCTTCCCCCCCTTCCATCCCTCTTGGTAAAGAGGAAGAGTAAAGAGGGGAGTTACGACAAGAGAGGGATGTAATGGCCATTTATTTATCACATTTTAAAGCGGATTTTCGGCCCCATCAGAAGACCGGAGATTACTGCCTCTTTTCCCCTGCCTCTCTACTCCTGCTTCTCTTCTCCTGCCTCTCTTCTCTTGTCACTCTTTCCCTGCCTCTCTTCTCCTGCTTCTCTTCTCTTGTCACTCTTTCCCTGCCTCTCTTCTCCTGCTTCTCTTCTCTTGTCACTCTTTCCCTGCCTCTCTTCTCCTGCTTCTCTTCTCTTGTCACTCTTCCCTTGCCTCTCTTCTGCTTCTCTTCTCCTGCATCTCTTCTCTTGCCTATTTTCTCCTGTTTCTCCTCTCTCGTTCCTCCTCTCCTGCCTCCACTCCGCTGCTTCTGTTCTCCTATCTCTTCTATCTGTCCTTGTGTGTACTCCTTGGCTTGGCTTCCACTTTCAATCTCTCAACGTAACCCTCTTGTCGTGGGGCGAGGGGTTGGAATCCAGGGGAAGGGGTTGTGGGGGGTTTATGGGGAGTGGGGGGATTTTTCTGCATCTTATACATCTCAAAATAAAAGAATTGACGGCGTTTCTGTCCGTTTTGGACCTCTATTACTCCTAGTGTAATGACTTGATAATGATCCAGTATGGACCGAAACCTCGTCTCTTCCTTCATCTTCTGAGATTCGAACGTGTGAGCACCGAATGAGCAGTGAGTGAGCACTGAGTCAGGACTGAGTGAGCTCTGACTGTGGGTTCAAATGTCCCTCTTCCGGATGAGGGGTTGGAGAGACAGTCTGGTCCATTAAAAAATATAGAGCGTGTAGTCCTGCCGGGACCAAGAGCACTGTCCCTTCTGATTTGACTATGGTTAAGATGAGGAAAGATTGTAAACCTGTTATATACAGGTTCAGGCTGTCGTTGTCACATAAGCTTCTATTACCGTCTCCAGGCTGCTATCATTACCGTAGGCTGCCATCTCTGGTTCAGTCTTTATTCAAGGCTGTCATTACCGAGTGTATGCATGCTGCTTTCCAGGCTGTCATCACCGTCAAATGTCTACTTTCATTGCACAAGGCTGTTATCATCCAAAGCTGCCTTCAACGCTCAAGACTGCTATCACTACCATAAGGGGCTATCTCCACCCCAAGCAGCCAATAATGGTCCATGCTGCCATTACTGCCTCAGGCTGCCATTACTGCCTCAGGCTGCCATTACTGCCCTAGGCTGCCTTCACCGCTGCCTTTACCGCTGCCTCTCACGTCTTTTGATTAAAAAGTTACTCATCACAATCGAGACAAAACATACAGAGCAAACTCAAGTTTCTGGAATTCGAAATTAATTCGCCTCTCTGAGCGTTTGCTCAGCTCTTGAGCACCAGAATTAAATGCTCAGGTAAAAGCCATCCAGCTTAAAAATGGAGGGTGAATGGTGGCACCCTCCAGGGGGGGGGGAGTAGGGTCTCTCTCCAAGGGTGATGGAGGGTGGACTAGATTTTCGAGGAGAGAGATAGTCATAGACATTGAAATAGAGAGACAAAGAAGGACTCATACAGAGAGGGATTCATACAGATTAGAAAGAACATTTTCAGTGTCAGGATAGTTAACAGGTGGAATGCATTAGGAAGTGATGTGGTGGAGGCTGACTCCATACACAGTTTCAAATGTAGATATGATAGAGCCCAGTAGGCTCAGGAATCTGTACACCAGTTGATTGACAGTTGAGAGGCGGGACCAAAGAGCTAAAGCACAACCAGGTGAGTACAGACAGAGAGGGACACACAGAGAGACGCTGGTTCCCGTTCGAGGAAGACATATTGACATTGCTCCTTCAGTTAGGTGTTAAAAATGTGGACTCTATGGTCTTGTAGAGGAACTCAAACTATAAATAATAAGGGAAAAAAATAAATAGGTACAAGAAGCTTAGGACAGAGATAGAAAATACGGTGCAACACTAGACTGTGTTGACAACCATCAGGACGTGACCTCCTGGCCATCAGGACGTGTCCTCCTGGCCATCAGGACGTGACCTCCTGGCCATCAGGACGTGACCTGGCCATCAGGACGTGACCTGGCCATCAGGACGTGACCTCCTGGCCATCAGGACGTGACCTCCTGGCCATCAGGACGTGACCTCCTGGCCATCAGGACGTGACCTCCTGGCCATCAGGACGTGACCTCCTGGCCATCAGGACGTGACCTCCTGGCCATCAGGACGTGACCTCCTGGCCATCAGGACGTGACCTCCTGGCCATCAGGACGTGACCTCCTGGCCATCAGGACGTGTCATCAGGACGTGACCTCCTGGCCATCAGGACGTGACCTGGCCATCAGGACGTGACCTGGCCATCAGGACGTGACCTCCTGGCCATCAGGACGTGACCTCCTGGCCATCAGGACGTGACCTCCTGGCCATCAGGACGTGACCTCCTGGCCATCAGGACGTGACCTCCTGGCCATCAGGACGTGCCCTCCTGGCCATCAGGACGTGCCCTCCTGGCCATCAGGACGTGCCCTCCTGGCCATCAGGACGTGACCTCCTGGCCATCAGGACGTGCCCTCCTGGCCATCAGGACGTGACCTCCTGGCCATCAGGACGTGACCTCCTGGCCATCAGGACGTGACCTCCTGGCCATCAGGAGACCACCAGACCATGAAGTAATATAGTTTTACTATTGAGGTAGAAAATAAGATTGTAGAACGGTCAATAATAGAATTATGGGAATTTAAAAATAGTAGATCGAAGAAACTTCTTTTTATCCAAAAGAAGTCATTAGGAAAAAAAGGGAAGCAGAGAATAGGGAACCAAAGACAGTGGACTCAATATTCTTGCAAAGAGGAAATAGGATATAGGAGAACGGAGAGGGAAAGATAATAAAGATAATAGGAAAGTCAAGTAAATGCCGTAGAAGTAATCAAAGGTAAGGGGAAGAGGCATGAGGATAGTGGCAGAGGAAGCGCGATTAAATAAATGTGAGAGAATGAGGGTCGGTAAAGAGAATGATGAGGAGATTAGAAATGGAACCAAGAGACAACCTGACCGACGAAATATGAACACAGAGTGATAGTAGTAGGCAACCTGCAGTCTTGGGAGACTATGGAGTTACGCTATTGTTGTCGAGGCTGGTGTGGCCTCTCCAGGGCACAAAGCCTGGGGTAGGTCGATATGGAGAAGTTGTTACCCATGCAGCAGGTCCCACCTCTCCACGTGCTAAAAAATTGATACTGCAATGATTAACTGACGTGGAAATCACGAATCAGAAAGGATATCTAAGCTTTTTGGAAGAATGGAATGGAATGGAATGATTAAAATAACTAGGAAAAAACGGTAGCAATTTATTAGCAAAGGAGCGGAACACTGGAAGGAAAGGTTCCGAGAAGTAACAAGTATTATCTAGAAGCCATCAAGGTGTTGCTGCCAGTATATAGGCCCCGGAAAGTTAACACGCTACCATAAATAACATAATTAATCCAGATCATCCACTTAAACTATGCCTGAACTTTTATAATTAATCAGTCTATAAATTAATTACTTTAGGCTTACAGCAAGTGATCAATTATTCACTATAACTCACTGTAAAGATGGAGACTTTCGGAAATTTGAAGACTTCATATACCATTCACAACCCTAGGTACTCTCCACACTAGTAAATCAATTACTAACTGATAATGTATGGTAATTATGCAGTGAGTTGACATATAACCTATTTCATTCATTTATGCAAATAGAAAAAACTGGAACCTAAAACAGGATATGCAATTTAAACAATATTTTAAATCTCTGATAAAATATTACATATGCCTAATATGTTGCATATTACATATGCAACATTAGTTACATATGTTATTTAAATTAAGCATTGACATTTCAACATACAAATCAACATAAATGTTAGTTAAAACATTCACTATCCCATCAGCCTCCCTCCCCCGTCCTATTGCTCACTACCCCTCACTTCCCCTCACTTCTCCTCACTTCCCCTCACTTCCCCTCACTTTCACATCTATCTTCTATCCCTCAGTCCACCTCTCCACCCCTCAGCCCCCCCCCCTTTGTACCCCAACCCTAGTCCCTGCACGAACCCTCATGCCCCTGTTTCCTCACAACTCCTCATCACTACCCCTCCTCCTCCCTCACACTTGTTCCCTAGAGCTCACCTCTCTACATTCCCCCCCCCCTCCTCACATCCCAGCCCCTCGTTGTCCCTCAACCCCTCTATTTTCATCAACATCTTCCCTACAACCAATAATTGCAAGTAGTGCTTCATCTAACTCTCACACCCACAACCTGTAGAAATCAATACAATGAAGTGTTCTGAAAACCCATGTAACAGTGAGTGGAGGAAGAGTTTTGAAATATTGTATATCAATGCAGATGGAGTTACAAATAAAGCAGAGGAAGAAAGGAAGGGTTAGAGAGATAACGATCTGCAATAGTAGAAACCAAAAGGATACACACACACACACACCCTAGCTGACAGGCCAGACATACGCTGCACCCTAGCTGAGGGGATACACACACACACACACACACTACATCCTAGCTGACAGGCCAGACATACGCTGCACCCTAGCTGTAGGGATACACACACACACACACACACACACACACACACACACCTAGCTGACAGGTCAGACATACGCTGCACCCTAGCTGAAGGGATACACACACACACACCCTAGCTGACAGGCCAGACATACGCTGCACCCTAGCTGAATGGATACACACACATATACCCTAACTGACAGGCCAGACATACGCTGCACCCTAGCTGAATGGATACACACACACATACCCTAACTGACAGGCCAGACATACGCTGCACCCTAGCTGAATGGATACACACACACATACCCTAACTGACAGGCCAGACATACGCTGCACCCTAGCTGAAGGGATACACACACACATACCCTAACTGACAGGCCAGACATACGCTGCACCCTAGCTGAAGGGATACACACACACACACCCTAGCTGACAGGCCAGACATACGCTGCACCCTAGCTGAATGGATACACACACACATACCCTAACTGACAGGGCAGACATACGCTGCACCCTAGCTGAATGGATACACACACACACACCCTAACTGACAGGCCAGACATACGCTGCACCCTAGCTGAAGGGAAACACACACACACATACCCTAACTGACAGGCCAGACATACGCTGCACCCTAGCTGAATGGATACACACACACATACCCTAACTGACAGGCCAGACATACGCTGCACCCTAGCTGAAGGGATACACACACACATACCCTAACTGACAGGCCAGACATACGCTGCACCCTAGCTGAAGGGATACACACACACACACCCTAGCTGACAGGCCAGACATACGCTGCACCCTAGCTGAATGGATACACACACACATACCCTAACTGACAGGGCAGACATACGCTGCACCCTAGCTGAATGGATACACACACACACACCCTAACTGACAGGCCAGACATACGCTGCACCCTAGCTGAAGGGACACACACACACACACACCCTAGCTGACAGGGCAGACATACGTTGCACCCTAGCTGAAGGGATACACACACACCCTAGCTGGCTCTCCGCCCCTCTGGCCCGTGTAACACTAACTAATGGTCCATATTTGCATAATCTTCTACTGAACCTAATCGGAGCGCAGGAAATATATAAGATCAAGATAAATAATGAGAGGTGTTTCCATAACAATGCATTAAAGCTCAGTGCTGTAAACTTTTCACAAATACTGAACGGACTAACTGATAGATAGTTCCCTAGCTGGCTCTTGTATGTATTCTAGAAACATGGTATTTTTTTCTGGTAAAGTTGGGAGAATTCTGCACCCCTTCGATGGGCCGTACTGGTAAATGGCTGGCCATAAACACGTTTAGAGCCAAGATATAGCGCTGGCTGCTAGACATGTTAAGGTAATAAATTGAGTTCACCTGAGTGGTAAATTGTTTAACTTTAAGGTTAAATAAATTCTGGCTGGTCCGTCGTTGGGTGTGTCGTGTTTGCTGGCTGGCGGGATGTGTTTGTGACGGGGAGGGTGTAGGTGTAGGTGGGAGTGCTCCTGGCCGGCCTCCCACTGACTGCCGCTCCCCTGATTGCTAATTGGGTCTGTTAGGTCCCACCACCTGTCATTATTCCTCGCACCAGATGCTGGGGACGGCTCCTGTCATCGACTTGCGCGCTCCTTTGTGGCCGTGTTTGTCTGACCTTCTTGTCCTATATCTTACTGTTTTTGCTGGCGATATTTTTACGCTTCTCTGAATTTAGAGTTTTGCTCGATATGCCCCTGTTACCTAGCAGTAAAATAGGTACCTGGGTGTTAGTCAGCTGTCACGGGCTGCTTCCTGGGGGTGGAGGCCTGGTCGAGAACCGGGCCGCGGGGACACTAAAGCCCCGAAATCATCTCAAGATAACCTCAAGATGTGTTTAGGAAGAAGATTGTTGACTTATGGAACGAATTACCGGGTGACATAATAGACCTGGGTCACTGGAGTGTTTGAGTCAGTATAATTAGCTCGTCTCGTATGGACCAGAATGTCACTATTCCTGTGTGTTTGTGTTCTTAAGGGTTGGACGGTGCTAAACAGTGTAGTGGTAGGAGTCTCTCGTGAGGGTTCAAGTGAACTCCTCCGGTTCACTGAGGGCTGAACCTCCAGCGAACCCCTCCGGCTTCAGTTCTGTATGATGAAGCTGCAACCATTACAAAACTCGAAAAGAAAATCCCTGTAACATTGGAGATCGAACTGTGCTTGAAACAAGGAACACAATAAAATACTTTAGTACAAGAGACCTTGAGAATATCTGGTTGGAAGGTTTGAGGTTTGAAGAGGAAGTGTCAGTGGAACCTGTCGGGCTGGTCCCGGAAGCCGAGGTGTTCTCCTCACTACCTTTAATATAAAATAGCTACAGAGATTGTAATTACACTCTCCTCGAGTCCCAGGTCCTTGTCCTCATTGTCCAGCTCCTTGTCCTCATATCCCAACTCCTTGTCCTCATATGCCAGCTCCTTGTCCTCATATGCCAGCTCCTTGTCCTCATATCCCAACTCCTTGTCCTCATATGCCAGCTCCTTGTCCTCATATCCCAGCTCCTTGTCCTCATATCCCAGCTCCTTGTCCTCATATCCCAGATCCTTGTCCTCATATCCCAGCTCCTTGTCCTCATATCCCAGCTCCTTGTCCTCATATCCCAGCTCCTTGTCTTCATATCTCAGATCCTTGTCTTCATATCCCAGCTCGTTGTCTTCGTATCCCAGCTCGTTGTCCTCATATCCCAGCTCCTTGTCCTCATATCCCAGCTCCTTGTCCTCATATCCCAGCTCCTTGTCCTCATATCCCAGCTCCTTGTCCTCATATCCCAGCTCCTTGTCCTCATATCCCAGCTCCTTGTCCTCATATCCCAGCTCCTTGTCCTCATATCCCAGTTCCTTGTCCTCATATCCCAGCTCCTTGTCCTCATATTCCAGATCCTTGTCCTCATATCCTAACTCGTTGTCCTCATATCCCAGCTCCTTGTCCTCATATCCTAACTCCTTGTCCTCATATCCCAGCTCCTTGTCCTCATATCCCAGCTCCTTGTCCTCATATCCCAGCTCCTTGTCTTCATATCTCAGATCCTTGTCTTCATATCCCAGCTCGTTGTCTTCATATCCCAGCTCGTTGTCTTCGTATCCCAGCTCGTTGTCCTCATATCCCAGCTCCTTGTCCTCATATCCCAGCTCCTTGTCCTCATATCCCAGCTCCTTGTCCTCATATCCTAACTCCTTGTTCTCGTATCCCAGCTCCTTGTCCTCATATCCTAACTCCTTGTCCTCATATCCCAGCTCCTTGTCCTCATATCCCAGCTCCTTGTCCTCATATCCTAACTCCTTGTTCTCATATCCCAGCTCCTTGTCCTCATATCCTAGCTCCTTGTCCTCATATACCAGCTCCTTGTCCTCATATCCCAGCTCCTTGTCCTCTTATCCCAGCTCCTTGTCCTCATATTCTAACTCCTTGTCCTCATGCCCCAGCTCCTTGTCCTCATATTCTAACTCCTTGTCCTTATATGCCAGCTCCTTGTCCTCATATCCCAGCTCCTTGTCCTCATATCCCAGCTCCTTGTCCTCATATTCTAACTCCTTGTCCTCATATCCCAGCTCCTTGTCCTCATATCCCAGCTCCTTGTCCTCATATTCTAACTCCTTGTCCTCATATGCCAGCTCCTTGTCCTCATATCCCAGCTCCTTGTCCTCATATCCCAGCTCCTTGTCCTCATATTCTAACTCCTTGTCCTCATATGCCAGCTCCTTGTCCTCATATCCCAGCTCCTTGTCCTCATATCCCAGCTCCTTGTTCTCATATCCCAGCTCCTTGTCCTCATATCCTAACTCCTTCTCGTTTTCTTTTCAAGTGATAAATGACCACGCTGGCTTACTGCATGCTCCTGATAATTACCTTGTGTTACCTGAGCCTAACTACACACACAGTGCCTCCACAACCACAGTAATGGGGTTGTTCCTACCCACCACAAATGGCAATTCAGGTGGCATACTCATGGTTAGTCGCTGGTTTAACAGAGTATATATTTGACGTATGTATTGCGGCAGCCACAATCTATCCTGCCACGGCATTGTCATACTACGAATCAATCTGGGATAAAATTATACAAATTCCTTAGAGATATGTTCTCACAGCATACCCAGCTAGCAACTTCCAATATGCAACTCTCATTAATAAACACACACAAGATTCTCAGGGAAATTGACAGGTTAGACAAAGACAAATTATTTAACACGGGTGGTACATGCACAAGGGGACACAGGTGGAAACTGTGTTCTCAAATATGCCACAGGGACGTTAGAAAGAATGTTTCAGGTGTCAGAGTAGTTAACGGGTGGAATGCATTAGGCAGTGATGTGGTGGAGGCCCGCCAAACACACACCGAAACTACGACGTTGGTACAACGTTCGAAGAAGTTTTAACTCCTCCTAACTAGTTATAACAACCAATATAGCAAGTTGTAACAACGTTCTAATACGTCATAAACACGTTAAGCCAAGATGTAACAACTTTATTACAAGTTGTAACAAGCGGAAAATAGAGACAGTTTCGGTTTGTGTTTCCAGGGGGCTGACTCCATACACAGTTTCAAGTGTAGATATGATAGAGCCCAATAGGCTCAAGAACCTGTACACCAGTTGATTGACAGATGAAAGGCGGGACCAAAGAGCCGACGCTCTCGGTTTACCTCATGGTTTACCTTGACACCACAGTAGTTCATGTCTGTCGGTCTGCTTAGAGATGCTGTCATGACTCCAGTGTTCACTATATTTAAATATACACTTGATTCACAACTTTATACATATATGATGTATTATCATTAATAAATTTAACATTTCGTTAATGGTTAAGTTTAACCGTATATTCTTATGATAAGTGCCAGAGTGTATGTTACATGTCACTCAGATGTAAGTGTGTGTAATACGTGACTGTATGATAGAAGGACCACACAACAATAATATATGTTTTGTTGATGTTATGATGCAGAGTGAAACCATTTAACAGCTTGTTTGAGTGAGTGTGAGTGCTGGCCGGCTAGAGTGAGTGTGTGAGTGCTGGCCGGCTGGAGTGAGTGTGTGTGCTGGCCGGCTAGAGTGAGTGTGTGAGTGCTGGCCGGCTGAAGTGTGTGTGAGTGCTGGCCGGCTAGAGTGAGTGTGTGAGTGCTGGCCGGCTGAAGTGTGTGTGAGTGCTGGCCGGCTAGAGTGAGTGTGTGAGTGCTGGCCGGCTGGAGTGAGTGTGAGTGCTGGCCGGCTAGAGTGAGTGTGAGTGCTGGCCGGCTGGAGTGAGTGTGAGTGCTGGCCGGCTGGAGTGAGTGTGAGTGCTGGCCGGCTAGAGTGAGGGCACCACTTGTGCTTCAGGTGGATTCCGTCCTCTGCCTCTGGGGGGCGTGGACGTCGGGCTCTGGCTGCCAGTAGCTGTTTGTCGCTGACTGGTGGTGGTTGCTCGTTGCTGTGGGGCGCCAGCTGACTGAGGCGGAGGTCAGCAATATGGCGGCGGCTGGTGGTGGCCGCATCCGCCGTGTGAATACTGCTCGGCTGGAGTTCTCTGCACCGGTGGATTGGGAACTAGTGGCGGCTGCGCTTTTGGATGTCCTTCAGGTGGATGTTAAAGATCTCCTCGGTCTCGAGAAATTTTCTCCCACTCGCGTGGCGGTGACGTTTGCCACGTCACCTGGATACGAGCGGTTTGTGGGGTGTTGGAACGAGCGGACGACTCCCCTTCCTCATTCGGCTGTGTCTGTGACTGTCTCTGATCCGTGGGGTCCACTGACCTTTGTGAGCGTGCACGGGGTACCTGTTACGTTTCCAGAGGTGGAGCTTTCTTCTGTGTTTACGAGGTATGGTATGGTGTTGCGTCATCGGTACAACTTGTTTAGTGCCGGGCGGCTGCGGGGCCTCCGGCTGGGTACTCGCACGCTGCATATGCGCCTCAAGGAGCCCATCCCCTCCAAGGTTATGTGCTGTGGTCTTCCGTTCCGGGTTTTCTATCCAGGGCAGGCCCGCACGTGCTTCCGCTGTGGGGAGGAGGGCCATGACGCTGCCCAGTGTGTGATTCCTCGACTGGAGACTGCTTCTGTATTCAGTGTGGGGGATTTTCCCCCCCTCCGTGAGGATGGTGCATCCCTGGCTGGTCCTCGGCGTGGGGGTGTGAATGGTGGGGCACCTGTGACTGTTGTGCCTGGTGGTGCACCTGCGACTGTTGTGCCTGGTGGTGCACCTGCACCTGTTGTGCCTGGTGGTGCACCTGCGACTGTTGTGCCTGGTGGTGCACCTGCGACTGTTGTGCCTGGTGGTGCACCTGCGACTGTTGTGCCTGGTGGTGCACCTGCGACTGTTGTGCCTGGTGGTGCACCTGCGACTGTTGTGCCTGGTGGTGCACCTGCGACTGCTGTGCCTGGTGGTGCACCTGCGACTGCTGTGCCTGGTGGTGCACCTGCGACTGCTGTGCCTGGTGGTGCACCTGCGACTGCTGTGCCTGGTGGTGCACCTGCGTCTGCTGTGCCTGGTGGTGCACCTGCGTCTGCTGTGCCTGGTGGTGCACCTGCGACTGCTGTGCCTGGTGGTGCACCTGCGCCTGTTGTGCCTGGTGGTGCACCTGCGACTGTTGTGCCTGGTGGTGCACCTGCGCCTGTTGTGCCTGGTGGTGCACCTGCGACTGCTGTGCCTGGTGGTGCACCTGCGACTGCTGTGCCTGGTGGTGCACCTGCGACTGCTGTGCCTGGTGGTGCACCTGCGACTGCTGTGCCTGGTGGTGCACCTGCGACTGCTGTGCCTGGTGGTGCACCTGCGACTGCTGTGCCTGGTGGTGCACCTGCGACTGCTGTGCCTGGTGGTGCACCTGCGACTGCTGTGCCTGGTGGTGCACCTGCGACTGCTGTGCCTGCTGGTTCGTCTGTGCCTATCGTGTCTTCTGTGCCAGCTGTGGTGGAGGACGTGGCTGCTCCTGATTCCCGTCTTCTACTTCCGGTGGATGTGGAGGTGCATCCTGTTCCTGGTGCTTCGTTGGTGAATGGGCGAGGTGTTGGGAGTGTCGTCTCGGTGCCTCCCGTTGTAGGCGCTGCTTTCACTGAGGGTGATGGGAGCGTCGTCGTTGGTGCCGGCGTTCCTGTTGCATGCATTGCGAGTCCGCCTTCTGCTCCCCCTGCGGGTGCGTGCCATGAGGGGGCGTTGACCTCCCATGCTCCTCGCCGGAAGCGCGTTGCGGGGGCGCGCTCACGCAGTCGAGAGCCCCCTGGCAAACGGATTGAGGCTTCGCGGAGTTGTGCCTTGGGTGGTGCCCCCCCTCCTCCTCCTAATTCTCCTGTGTCTGACATGGATTCCGGAAGTGATGCAGTGCCGGTTGGCAGCAAGAATTCCTCGTCGGTGGTGGACGTTGGTGATACCTGGTCAGTGGCAGCGGGGTCTCGGCGTGCTTCGCTGGGTGATGCCGGCACTGTCCGCCTCCTGCGGGATCAGAGGCCAGGCATTATGGTGGATTCCCCGACGGTGGAACGGCGGCAGTTTGAGCCTCAGGATGCTGACGGCGCCTCTGCAGTGGGTGGCTCTGTGCCCTCTGGTGGTCCTGGAGGGGCTGGGGGTCATTAATGGGTTCGATGGCGCCTGCTATTGTTTGTGCGTCTTTGAATGTTCGTGGTCTGAATGCTTTGGCGGTCCAATTGGGCCTTGTGGATGTGCTTCGGGAGCAGCGGGTGGATGTGGCTCTGATCCAAGAGCACAATGTTCGGGATGTGTCTGTGTTGCAGGGGTTGTGTGCTGAGTATCATGTTGTGCTGAACCCGCCGAGGACGTCCTTTGGGGGAACGCTGATGTTGTTTTCGCGGAGGGCATCCATTTCCGTGCTTCACACGGAAATGGATGAAGATGGGCGGGTCTTGTTTGTTCGGGCTGAGTATTTGGGGGTTGTGATTCCGTTCTTGACAGTGTACGCCCCTTCTGGGGTGGCGCATCGTCAGGACCGGGAGCTGTTTTTTCGGGAGGGGCTTTTGCCATACCTGCGGCATGATACGCGGGATTTGATCTTTGGGGGGGATTTTAATTGTGTTACGTGTGTGAGGGATTGCTCTAGTGCTCACCCTCGGAATGTTTCGGCCGCTTTAATTGAGGTTTTGCGTGCGTGCGGGTTTCGCGATGCGGCTGTTTTGTGTGGCGGCTCATTGGAGTATACCTTCGCTGCGCGTGGGGCGAGTTCTAGGTTGGATAGGTTCTATGTTTCTGGTGGGGAGTGTTCGGTTTTTGATTTTCGCACGGTCCCGGTGGCTTTCTCGGATCATTGTATGGTGGTTGTCCGGGTTGGTGTCCGGAGTCAGGTGCGGGTGGGGCCTGGGTGGTGGAAACTCAATTGTCGGTTATTGCGTTGTCCACGTATTTGTGCGCAGTTTCGGGCCTGGTGGGTTGGCATCGTTGCCCGGAAGGCTGATTTCTCCTCTTTGTTCGTTTGGTGGGAGTGGTGTAAGGTGGAGTGTCGGAGGTTTTTTGGGATTGTTGCTAAGCGGGAGGCTGCCGGGAGGTTTGGTCTGCTGCGGTTCCTTCAGGCGCGTTTGTCTTCTTTATATGTGCGGTTGAATGCTGGGGTTGACTGCTTTAGTGAGATTGCCGAGTGTAAGGAGCGTATTTGTGATTTGCGTGCGGTGTTGGCTGACGGTGTTCGCGTGCGTGCTCGTGTAGCTGAGCGGGTGGATGGGGAGAGGCTCTCTCCCTTTCTTTTAGGGAGGGAGAAGGCTGCTAGGGGTTCCGTTCTTCTCCAGGGCCTTCGGCGGCCTGATGGGTCTGTGCTTTCTAGCACAGAGGGTGTTCTGCTTACCGCACGGCGGGAGTTGGAGGCACTCTATGGGGAGGTGCATGGTGATAGTGTGCTCGCGGGTTCCTTTTTGGACAGGTGCTTCCCCGGTTTGTCGCGCTCGGAGTGTGCCCGGTTGGTGCAGGATGTTTCCACGGTGGAGCTCCTGGAGGTGGTTCGGTCGTTTCGTTCTGGGAGAGTGCCGGGTGCGGATGGCCTGCCCATTGAGTTCTACCTTACCTTTTGGGATGTGCTGGGGGGGGTGCTTTTGGAAGTGGTGCAGGCGTGTTTGCGTTTGGGTGCTCTGCCTGATTCCTTCTGTGACGGGATCGTGCGGCTACTCCCGAAGCCGGGCGATTTGCAGTTGTTTTCCAATTGGAGGCCTATTACGCTCTTAAATGTTGATTATAAAATTCTTTCTAAGGTTTTAGCGCGTCGATGTCGGGGTGTCGTTGCGTCGGTGGTCTCTATGGAGCAATTTTGTGGTGTGCCTGGCCGTGCCCTGATGCATTGCAATGCCTTACTTCGTGACGTGCTTCTCTATGCGTCCGAGTATCGGCTTTCGGCGGCTATGATCAGCTTGGACTGGTCCAAGGCCTTTGATCGGGTGTCTTTAGAGTTTGTTTTTAGTGCTATGGAGAGGCTTGGGTTTCCGGTGGTGTTTGTGGGGTGGATCCGTTTGTTGTATGTCCGGAGTCGCAGTCGCGTTTGTGTGAATGGGTTTTTTAGCTCATTTTTTCCTATTTGCCGTTCCGTTCGTCAGGGGTGTCCCATGTCCATGCTTTTGTATGTGATTTTTCAGGAACCTCTTTTTCGGGCGGTGAAAGCGTGTTCCTTGATCGTGCCTCCTTGTCTGCCGTCCGGTCTCCGGCTACCCGTTTGCGGGTATGCTGACGACACCATTCTATTTGTAGCTTCGGAGGGTTCTGTTGAAGCTGTCCAGAACGTTCTCCTGCGGTTTGAGTCCGCTACGGGGGCCGTTCTTAATCGGGCGAAGTCGGGGTTGATGGGGATCGGTGAGTGGGCCTCCCGCCTGGTGTGGGATAGGTCGTGGTTTCCGGTGGTCTCCTCGATTCGGGTTCTTGGGATTACTTGGTTTGCCTCCTATGACCGCTCCTTGGAGTGGAATTGGGGTGCTGTCTCTCGGTCGGTTGGTGTTGCAGTTGGCCTTTTGTCGCGTCGTCCCTTGACGATTTATCAGAGGGGACTGCTTGTTGCGTGTAAGGTCTTGTCGCGTGTCTGGTTTGTGGCTCGATGTTTCCCGTTGGATCGTCGGAAGGCCTTGAGTTTGGAGAGTGTGGTGTATAGATATGTATGGTGTGGGCGTTATCAACCGGTGCGCCGTTCGACGTTGGTGTTAGGGGTGAGAGAGGGGGGTGTTGGCATTCCTGACGTTTTCACGAAGGCCAAGGCCCTCTTCTGGGTCTCGTTGCGTCGGGGGCTGGCTCTCGGTGGGGGGTTGAATACGCTGGGTGTGTTTTTCTGCTCGCTTCGCTTCAGTTTTTTGGTTGATTTGGGGGTTTGTCAGGAGGTGGCCTTGGTTACCCCCCCTGTTTATTCTTGGGCCGTGGGGATTCTTCGGGAGCTCTGCCGCCATCCTGGGTTTCTGTCTTTCTCGTGCAAGGCTGTGTATGGGGTGTTGTTGCCCCGGGTGCGGCCTCGAGTGGAGGGCTTGTTCCCGTGTTGGGATTGGGGTGGTATCTGGTCGTGTTTGGGGGCGCGGTTCTTGGCGCCTCAGCAGCGTGAATTGCTGTTTCGGGTTCTGCATTTGTCGCTGGCGACAAATGAGCGGTTGTGTATGCTTGGCTTGCGTGATTCTGGGGCGTGTGTTCACTGTGGTTTATGTGAATCGCAGGTGCATGTATTTTATTTTTGTGTCCGGTTACAGGGGTTGGTGGACTGGTTTCGGGATGTCCTGGAGGTGTTTTGTGGTCCGGGTTGTCGGGGTGATGTTTTGCAGTTTTTGTTTTTGTATTTTCCGGCTTATCCGCAGCGGGTGCGTAATACATTGTGTGTTTTGGTTGCTGATTATGTGTTTTGTGTGTGGGTTGGGAGGCGGGAGGGTTTTGGGATTGCCCGAATTTTAGGATTTTTACGGGGGCGCATGCGGTTTACCTGGTGGTGGTTGCAGCGCGCTTTTCCGGAGGAGTTTGGTTGGTGGTTCACAGATGCCTATGTTCGTGGGGTTGCCTTTGGGTCGGCGGGTGCCTTGGTGGCAAGGTGATGTTCTCGTCTTGGGTGGGGTTGGGGTGTTGATGGGGGGGGGGGGGTTTAGAGGGGTTGGGGGGTTTCGGGGTTTGCTTTGCTATGCGCTCCCTTTCCGCTTCTTGGGGTGTCCTTGGCGGGGGTTGCGTGTGTTTGTGTGTCTCCCCCCTTGAGATGCTGCTGCTCCTGTGTGTGTGTGGTGTGTTTTCCGTACCTCCGGGTGCCGGTTGTGTCCGTATGCGTGTGGGTGTGTGATTTTGAGGGGGGTTTTGGCTCCTGCGTGGGCCTGGGTTTTCTGCTGTACTGTTTTCTACTGTTACTTTTGTGGCCGTGTTTCGCTTTGGCCTGTAACCCTTTATTTTGCGTGCTTGGGTGCAGTGTGGTGTGCCGTGGTGGTGTGGGTGGTATGAGTGTGTTTGTCTTGTTGTTTAGAGTGTGTTTAGTGTGTGTGTACATAATTTCTTCTTATTTAGTGTATATCATTTTCCTGGGTAGCGCGTGTATGATCCTATGCTCCTTTGTTCTTCTGTGTGTGTGGTAGGCGTGGTTTTGTGCACGTGGTTCTGTATCCACGTCTGTGTATGTTTATGTTATTGGTTCCAGGTGTGTTTCAATGTTATTTATGTACTTTATTGTTAATTTATTTTTCATGTAATTTTCTTGGCCATGTTCTGTGTTGCTATGTAGATATGAACTGTTTAGCCTATTGTTTCCATGTACTGTTTTAGCACTTATTTCCCTGTACTGTTTAGCCCATTGCTTCAATGCGTTTTCATTTTGTTCAGCGCTTGTGTTTGTTTTGCGGTTACTGTTATTGTTTAGTGTACAGACTGTTTATTCCTGTGTACTGTTACTTCATTGGTGTACTTGATGTGTACAGGTTTGCGTTGTTTTGTGTGTTCTTGTAATTTGTGTACTTTATAAAAATAAAAAAAAAAAAAACTTGTGCTTCAGGCTAGCCAACCCTGAGCATGATTAATCAAAGTCTTATCATACTTTGACTATTATATTTTATTACTATGAAAGTGAACATCGTGAAGGTTCAAGTTCACTTAGTATCGGTAAAGAGGATAATTAGTCATTAAGTAGTCCCCGAGAAGGTAGCAAGAGTTATTGTACTGTACAGTTGGTAATGACCTAAAGGTAGTTACCTTTGGTCCGTCCAGGCGTCACTCCTCACTAGTCTGGGCACCTGGGCTGAGACAGAGGGCATTGATTGACCTCCAGGGAGAAATACCTATAGATTTTCATATCATGGATAAGATAAATAATGTAGAAATGTTTTAGATCAGTATTATTATTATTATTATTATTAATAGTGTAACTCATGTTTTGATTCCTTTTGATCAAGTGACATTAAATTTGTCAGTTCAGGATGAACGTTGCCAAGCCAATTGGGAACACTTTTAACTCTTTTTCAGTGAGTAGTGACTTTGGAATTGCCCGTCCTTGTGGACTTTGGTTCTGAGTTGGTTCCAGTGACGTTAACTTTAAGTCTGTTAACTTTGATATTGATATAGTGACTGTAAAGTTGTTATAAAGTTTACGTTGATTCCAGCTTACAATTACCTAACAGCCGCATTTTACTACAGTCTAGTCTACCAATGTTATTAACTTTTATGTAAATTATGTTTGTAACTGGTAACTTAACAGCATCTAGCTGAAGACATTAGTGTCTTCAATTGTCTTTATTATTGACATTATTGTCTTTATTGACATTATTGTCTGTTATTGTCATGTTGTTTGATATCAATTTACGTACCAATTTGTATCTTCTAATCGCCACCTATTCCTGATAGTCAACAAATACATATATATCTTTATTGTAGGTATTTTCTTGGATATAACTGCCTTGCAGCCCAATCACCTTGTTACCATTTGTTTTTTTCTCCCGTCAGTGTTGTGGAGCGTGGGCGTGCGTGGGCGTGGTGGTGGTGGCCCCGTGCTGGTGCTGGAGCCGCCCGCCCGCGCCTACCTCACCAACTCTACGGGCGTGAAGCTGCGATGCGCCGCCCTCGGCACACCCACGCCCACCATAACCTGGGTCACCGCCTCGGGCGAGCGGGTCCAGACGCAGCCAGGCCTCAGGTATGGTTATAGTGGCACTGTTGACACTCTTACAGGCACTGTTGACACTCTTACAGGCACTGTTGACACTTTTAGAGGCACTGTTGACACTTTTAGAGACACTGTTTACATTGTTGACACTTTTAGAGATATTGTTTACATTGTTGACACTTTTAGAGACATTGTTTACATTGTTGACACTTTTAGAGACATTGTTTACATTGTTGACACTTTTAGAGACATTGTTTACATTGTTGAGACTTTTCCTAACATGTACAATGTGGTTGCCTCCTTGTGTGCCGGGTGTCAGACTCGTGGCACCTAGACGGCAAGAGTGTCATACGTAGCCTTACACTTCTTTATGCTGGCCTCGGTCAGAGGCTGAGCCTTGCACTACACGCAATGATAGGTATAGTTCGGCCGTCCCATAGGTCGTGCTGACGGACTTAAAACTACCTCGGGATGTCTGTCAGCGGTGAAATAGGTGTCAAAATTTATGTTAATAGGGCATACAACTGCGAGAATTCCATGAGATGTGTACCTGAGGGAGTTGCTTGGTCTGATTTATGTGAAAAACTTGTTATTCTATAATTTATATTTTTGCTTTCAAGTGGAAAAATGGAATTGATAGTACACGTGTCCAGGCAAGACCTGTTTGTAACGCGTTCTGGCCTGAAGCCCACACAAGCTCACCAATGAATGAACTTTACTAATTCACAGTTGAACGACAGTGTCATGCACTCGCATTGTTGCAAACTGTTGCTGCAGTTTCTCCGACACGTAAACACACACACATAAGTCATAACATTCTCTGAATATGTGTACTTAGATGACCTTAGGTGTAGGGAGTCACCTGGTGCTGTCATGTAGAGAGTGACTGCAAGTCTCGATTGGAGTTCAGGTTGAGGGGGTCGACTCCTTCGTCGGGCTGTTCTCTCCTATGTGCATTAGTGACCTCTAAATATGTATTCTGTATTAAAATTATGTATTCTCTCGTATAACCACCTGCTCTTACGCCCCAAGTCTTTCTCTCACTCACAACTCTCATGCAGCTGTAAATGAGAAATCTGAGCCTTCCCAGACTGCTGTAGATCTAATCACTATTATCAGACTGCTCGTGTGTTTGTAAAGGAGGAAGTGAGCGAGAGGAAAATAAAGATGGAGGAAAAGGGAGAGAGAGAGATGTAGAGAGAATGGGAGTATGAGGAATAAATGAGGAGGCGAGGAGACAAAAATCGGACACCATCGAGTATATATGTATATATATTGTGTTCAAGATCCTCCTTCTCCTGCCTAGGAGGGGCATAAATAACAGGGAAATGACACTGGGCTTCTCCCGGCCTCTAGTGCTGTCCGCGCCACGACCAATATATATATATATATATATATATATATATATATATATATATATATATATATATATATATAAAAAGAATGGGGGTGGTAGGAGATGATAATATTAGTGTTCAGTGAGAAACCACAAGGTCTCCTCTGAATACATTTTATTTTCTTCTCCGAGGCAATGGGTCCCCACATTGGCACCAGAGGTGGTACCCTCACAAATTTTTATTATATATATATATATATATATATATATATATATATATATATATATATATATATATATATATACCACATCTCACCTTCCAGGAGAGAACCTTCACTAATTTCTCGAGTGTCGTATTAGTAAAGGCTCTTTGCTTTTATAGTAAAGCACAGAGTTCACAGAGAGTAATTGCACTAACGTGATTTTAATGATGAAATCCGTAGGAGCCGTGGAGAGGGTTCGAACCCATGCGGGGGGTGTTCCTACGCACACGCCCCAGACAATTTTGACCATGTCGGGGCATCACGGCTTATTTACAATTTCGCGCCGTGAGAACCACTGTACAGAACCTGCGCTGAGAACCACTGTACAGAACCTGCGCTGAGAACCACTGTACAGAACCTGCGCTGAGAACCAGTGTACAGAACCTGCGCTGAGAACCACTGTACAGAACCTGCGCTGAGAACCACTGTACAGAACCTGCGCTGAGAACCAGTGTACAGAACCTGCGCTGAGAACCACTGTACAGAACCTGCGCTGAGAACCACTGTACAGAACCTGCGCTGAGAACCACTGTACAGAACCTGCGCTGAGAACCACTGTACAGAACCTGCGCTGAGAACCACTGTACAGAACCTGCGCTGAGAACCACTGTACAGAACCTGCGCTGAGAACCACTGTACAGAACCTGCGCTGAGAACCACTGTACAGAACCTGCGCTGAGAACCACTGTACAGAACCTGCGCTGAGAACCACTGTACAGAACCTGCGCTGAGAACCACTGTACAGAACCTGCGCTGAGAACCACTGTACAGAACCTGCGCTGAGAACCACTGTACAGAACCTGCGCTGAGAACCACTGTACAGAACCTGCGCTGAGAACCACTGTACAGAACCTGCGCTGAGAACCACTGTACAGAACCTGCGCTGAGAACCACTGTACAGAACCTGCGTTCTAGAGAATACAGATTTACAAATTTTAAGTTCCTAAAAATTTCAATGTTCAGTGAATGACTTCGGGCAGTACACAATTTTTTAGTTAACCGAGCAGTGGCAGGAGACACCGGTTAACCGAGCAGTGGCAGGAGACACCGGTTAACCGAGCAGTGGCAGGAGACACCGGTTAACCGAGCAGTGGCAGGAGACGCCGGTTAACAGAGCAGTGGCTGGAGACACCGGTTAACCGAGCAGTGGCAGGAGACACCGGTTAACCGAGCAGTGGCAGGAGACGCCGGTTAACCGAGCAGTGACTGGAGACACCGGTTAACCGAGCAGTGGCAGGAGACACCGGTTAACCGAGCAGTGGCTGAAGACACCGGTTAACCGAGCAGTGACTGGAGACACCGGTTAACCGAGCAGTGGCAGGAGACGCCGGTTAACCGAGCAGTGACTGGAGACACCGGTTAACCGAGCAGTGACTGGAGACACCGGTTAACCGAGCAGTGACTGGAGACACCGGTTAACCGAGCAGTGACTGGAGACACCGGTTAACCGAGCAGTGACTGAAGACACCGGTTAACCGAGCAGTGGCAGGAGACACCGGTTAACCGAGCAGTGGCTGAAGACACCGGTTAACCGAGCAGTGACTGGAGACACCGGTTAACCGAGCAGTGGCAGGAGACGCCGGTTAACCGAGCAGTGACTGGAGACACCGGTTAACCGAGCAGTGACTGGAGACACCGGTTAACCGAGCAGTGGCAGGAGACACCGGTTAACCGAGCAGTGGCTGAAGACACCGGTTAACCGAGCAGTGACTGGAGACACCGGTTAACCGAGCAGTGACTGGAGACACGGTTAACCGAGCAGTGGCAGGAGACGCCGGTTAACCGAGCAGTGACTGGAGACACCGGTTAACCGAGCAGCGGCAGAAGACACTGGTTAACCGAGCAGCGGCAGAAGACACTGGTTAACCGAGCAGCGGCAGGAGACACCGGATAACCGAGCAGTGGCAGGAGACACCGGTTAACCGAGCAGTGGCAGGAGACACCGGTTAACCGAGCAGTGACTGGAGACACCGGATAACCGAGCAGTGGCAGGAGACACCGGTTAACCGAGCAGTGGCAGGAGACACCGGTTAACAGAGCGGCGGCAGAAGACACTGGTTAACCGAGCAGCGGCAGGAGACACCGGTTAACCGAGCAGCGGCAGAAGACACCTGTTAACCGAGCAGTGGCAGAAGACACCGGTTAACCGAGCAGTGGCAGAAGACACCGGTTAACCGAGCAGTGGCTGAAGACACCGGTTAACCGAGCAGTGACAGGAGACGCCGGTTAACCGAGCAGTGGCAGGAGACACCGGTTAACCGAGCAGTGGCAGGAGACACCGGTTAACCGAGCAGTGACTGGAGACACCGGTTAACCGAGCAGTGGCAGAAGACACCGGTTAACCGAGCAGCGGCAGGAGACACCGGTTAACCGAGCAGTGGCAGGAGACACCGGTTAACCCTCACCCACACGGCAACCATAACTTGAAACCAGAAACATCATTTTGACCAGAGATTTGACAGCGCGCTGATGCCTGGTTGAGAGTGACAGACAGATACTTGACAGGCGACTGACAGACGCTAATGCACCCATCATGCGGAGACAAATATAGAAATAATTATTCCCCTCCAACAGATTTATCTTAATAAATTTGATGGCTCCCCCCCCCCCCCCAGCAATATGAGAAAATGTTTATACGTGGGCAAATAGGCCCACCTATATCACCACTGAAACATCACATGGAGTCTGGTTTACAACGGTTTACAATTGGTGTACAACGATTTACACTGGTGTAACGTTTTACAGTTGGTTTACAATAGTTTAAAGCTGGTTTACAACGGTGTACAACGGTTTACAGCGGTTTGTATAACTGGTATACAACGGTTTACAGCTGGTTTACAAAGGTTTACAACTTATGTAAAACGGTTTACAGCGGTTTACAGCTGACTTACAATGGTTTACAGCTGGGGTACAATGGTTTACAACGGTTTACAGCTGGAATACAGCGCTATATGGAATACAACATAAATGGAATAGTACTCTACAATACATGGTTCCCTCGCCATTATGTAACAAGCTAACTACCTAAACTAGTTGACGCTCCAACTACCCAAGATGAAACAACCAAGTTGACCCTAACATAATCTCCTCGACCTGACCTGCCTGTAACTTTGCCCAACCAGTACCGGAATGTGGAGATTGTCGGGTCCTAACTTGGGCCTAACTTGCCTCTACCTTTCGTAACTATTCAGTTCGTCAGGATGAGTTTAGGAGGTCGTACCTTAGTGAACACGCACGCACGCACGCACGCACGCACACACACACACACACACACACACACACACACACACACACACACACACACACACACACACACACACACACACCAGTGTGTGGTGTGTGTGCACACACACACACACACCACACACACACCACACACAGGAATCTGTACACCAGTTGATTGACGGTTGAGAGGCGGGACCAAAGAGCCAGAGCTCAACCCCCGCAAGCACAATTAGGTGAGTACAATTAGGTGAGTACACACACACGCACACACACGCACACACACACACACGCACACACACATATATTGAAGGGCTGACGTGCTAGATATATAAGGTGAGCACAAGCACAAGCACTTTTTCGAAGTATTGACCCTTCAAATGTGGTATTATTAACCCTTGACCTCGCGAAGCATTGACCATTGATCGTAGAAGTGAACCTTTACCTCGCGTAGTATTGACCCTTGACCTATCGTAGTATTGACCCTTGACATATCGTAGTATTGACCCTTGACATATCGTAGTATTGACCCTTGACATATCGTAGTATTGACCCTTGACATTTAATAGTATTGACCCTTGACATATCGTAGTATTGACCCTTGACATATCTCAGTAATGAACCCCTTGACCTCTCGTAGTAATGGCTCTTGACCTCTCGTAGTAATGACTCTTGACCTCTCGTAGTAATGACTCTTGACCTCTCGTAGTAATGACTCTTGACCTCTCGTAGTAATGGTTCTTGACCTCTCGTAATCTACTAAGAGGATTGGACATTGATAAAGGAATTATTTGTATTTTGTTCAAGTGATTCTGACTGAATGAAAATGATCTTTTCCCTCTTTTGTGACTGTATCAGCTAGCAGTGATGACTATTGTGTCTGTATCAGCTAGCAGTGATGACTATTGTGTCTGTATCAGCTAGCAGTGATGACTATTGTGTCTGTATCAGCTAGCAGTGATGACTATTGTGTCTGTATCAGCTAGCAGTGATGACTATTGTGACTGTATCAACTAGCAGTGATGACTATTGTGTCTGTATCAGCTAGCAGTGATGACTATTGTGACTGTATCAGCTAGCAGTGATGACTATTGTGTCTGTATCAGCTAGCAGTGATGACTATTGTGTCTGTATCAGCTAGCAGTGATGACTATTGTGTCTGTATCAGCTAGCAGTGATGACTATTGTGTCTGTATCAGCCAGCAGTGATGACTATTGTGTCTGTATCAGCTAGCAGTGATGACTATTGTGACTGTATCAGCTAGCAGTGATGACTATTGTGTCTGTATCAGCCAGCAGTGATGACTACTGTGTCTGTATCAGCTAGCAGTGATGACTATTGTGTCTGTATCAGCTAGCAGTGATGACTATTGTGTCTGTATCAGTTAGCAGTGATGACTATTGTGTCTGTATCAGCTAGCAGTGATGACTATTGTGTCTGTATCAGCTAGCAGTGATGACTATTGTGTCTGTATCAGCTAGCAGTGATGACTATTGTGTCTGTATCAGCTAGCAGTGATGACTATTGTGTCTGTATCAGCTAGCAGTGATGACTACTGTGTCTGTATCAGCTAGCAGTGATGACTATTGTGTCTGTATCAGCTAGCAGTGATGACTATTGTGACTGTATCAGCAAGCAGTGATGACTACTGTGTCTGTATCAGCTAGCAGTGATGACTATTGTGACTGTATCAGTTAGCAGTGATGACTATTGTGTCTGTATCAGCTAGCAGTGATGACTATTGTGTCTGTATCAGCTAGCAGTGATGACTATTGTGTCTGTATCAGTTCGGTCAGCACGGGTTAACATCAGAACCGCTAGGTACAGCCAGCTAAACCATTATAAGAGGTTTGAGACCGGTACCCGATACAAAAGTATGAATTACAAAGAAAGGCTACATATGTTAATGGTCAAGTCGCTAAAAAGCAGGTTAGGGAAAACAAGATTTCGACGTATAAAGTTTTCAGAGATAACAGGAGAGATATGGGACGGACATCTTAGCACTGCGCGGTGGCTACTCAACTACGGAGACCCAGGACGAAGCTGGGTTTCTAAATAACCCAAAGAGACACTAGAAATATTTCAATGTTAGATTAGTCAATTGAACGTATTTAAAAGAGAGGTTTTAGGGGGAGACAGTTCCATATAACATATTTTAAGATGCAATAAAACCCAATAGGCTCGTGGTGGGTGCGGATTGAGAGGTAATTTTTGCAATTTCCTGAAAATATGCACGACAAATATGCCACCTGAACAACATAGGCTTGAAAACAATATGCAAATTGCTCCGGCCCATTATGGAAACATGCATTGTGATTCTGAAATAGTTAGTACACATCAGAGACGACGTGATTACAAACTGTGTTCATCTACATATACTCACCTATATGTGCATGTAGGGTCGAACATACCTTTCCAGCATGTTGTCAGCTAATGAAGTGTTTTTCTTTCTCATGATTCTCTGGCTCCCCTCTTCTATCTCATTCTCTCTGTCTTCCCTTTCTCGCCACCTCTCTCCCTCCTTCCAATTCTCTTCTGTTCTCTCTCCTTCCCCATTTTCTTTGCCTCCCTCTCTCCCGTTTTCTCTCGCAGTGGGCCAAAGATGTTCGAGCAACATTCAAAGTTATTGACGTCAACAACAGCCGTAAAACCAGATTTATCACTCTTAGGACAATCAAACCCTCATTTCATACTTCACCGGCGTCTCTAGGGTTCTGAACAGTAAGGCGAGACATGCGGGTCGACCCCAAACACCCTATTATACTCGGCATACAGTCACAATTCACCCTGCAAAGTTTGGTGAGGCTGACCCCGAACAAACAAACATACATTTGCTCTTATATAGACAAGTTCCTCCTGACATCCCTCTGGCTCATCTGAGTCCGAGGCTTCAACTCTGGCCTAATTCAACTGTATTTCAAATTTAACATGACCCTTTTTTTCATTCATTTAATTTTCCATATAACTATGGTCTTTTTCTATTTATAGTGAATGAACGTTTAGGTGTGGACAAAGGAATGAATATATATTGACGAATTGGTCTTACGTAGGCAGTGGACAGTGTTCTGCAGGCCAGTGGACAGTGTTCTACAGGCCAGTGGACAGTGTTCTGCAGGCCAGTGGACAGTGTTCTACAGGCCAGTGGACAGTGTTCTGCAGGCCAGTGGACAGTGTTCTACAGGCCAGTGGACAGTGTTCTGCAGGCCAGTGGACAGTGTTCTGCAGGCCAGTAGACAGTGTTCTGCAGGCCAGTGGACAGTGTTCTGCAGGCCAGTGGACAGTGTTCTGCAGGCCAGTAGACAGTGTTCTGCAGGCCAGTAGACAGTGTTCTGCAGGCCAGTGGACAGTGTTCTGCAGGCCAGTGGACAGTGTTTTGCAGGCCAGTGGACAGTGTTCTACAGGCCAGTGGACAGTGTTCTGCAGGCCAGTGGACAGTGTTCTACAGGCCAGTGGACAGTGTTCTGCAGGCCAGTGGACAGTGTTCAGCAGGCCAGTGGACAGTGTTCTACAGGCCAGTGGACAGTGTTCTGCAGGCCAGTGGACAGTGTTCTGCAGGCCAGTAGACAGTGTTCTGCAGGCCAGTAGACAGTGTTCTGCACGCCAGTGGACAGTGTTCTGCAGGCCAGTGGACAGTGTTCTGCAGGCCAGTAGACAGTGTTCTGCAGGCCAGTGGACAGTGTTCTGCAGGCCAGTGGACAGTGTTCTGCAGGCCAGTGGACAGTGTTCTACAGGCCAGTGGACAGTGTTCTGCAGGCCAGTGGACAGTGTTCTACAGGCCAGTGGACAGTGTTCTGCAGGCCAGTGGACAGTGTTCAGCAGGCCAGTGGACAGTGTTCTACAGGCCAGTGGACAGTGTTCTACAGGCCAGTGGACAGTGTTCTGCAGGCCAGTGGACAGTGTTCTGCAGGCCAGTAGACAGTGTTCTGCAGGCCAGTGGACAGTGTTCTGCAGGCCAGTGGACAGTGTTCTGCAGGCCAGTAGACAGTGTTCTGCAGGCCAGTAGACAGTGTTCTGCAGGCCAGTGGACAGTGTTCTGCAGGCCAGTGGACAGTGTTTTGCAGGCCAGTGGACAGTGTTCTACAGGCCAGTGGACAGTGTTCTGCAGGCCAGTGGACAGTGTTCTACAGGCCAGTGGACAGTGTTCTGCAGGCCAGTGGACAGTGTTCAGCAGGCCAGTGGACAGTGTTCTACAGGCCAGTGGACAGTGTTCTGCAGGCCAGTGGACAGTGTTCTGCAGGCCAGTGGACAGTGTTCTGCAGGCCAGTGGACAGTGTTCTACAGGCCAGTAGACAGTGTTCTGCAGGCCAGTAGACAGTGTACTGCAGGCCAGTGGACAGTGTTCTGCAGGCCAGTGGACAGTGTTCTGCAGGCCAGTAGACAGTGTTCTGCAGGCCAGTCGACAGTCTTCTACAGGCCAGTGGACAGTGTTCTGCAGGCCAGTGGACAGTGTTCTACAGGCCAGTCGACAGTGTTCTACAGGCCAGTAGACAGTGTTCTGCAGGCCAGTCGACAGTGTTCTGCAGGCCAGTAGACAGTGTTCTACAGGCCAGTCGACAGTGTTCTGCAGGCCAGTGGACAGTGTTCTGCAGGCCAGTGGACAGTGTTCTGCAGGCCAGTGGACAGTGTTCTGCAGGCCAGTGGACAGTGTTCTGCAGGCCAGTGGACAGTGTTCTGCAGGCCAGTGGACAGTGTTCTGCAGGCCAGTGGACAGTGTTCTGCAGGCCAGTGGACAGTGTTCTGCAGGCCAGTGGACAGTGTTCTGCAGGCCAGTGGACAGTGTTCTGCAGGCCAGTGGACAGTGTTCTGCAGGCCAGTGGACAGTGTTCTGCAGGCCAGTGGACAGTGTTCTGCAGGCCAGTGGACAGTGTTCTGCAGGCCAGTGGACAGTGTTCTGCAGGCCAGTGGACAGTGTTCTGCAGGCCAGTGGACAGTGTTCTGCAGGCCAGTGGACAGTGTTCTGCAGGCCAGTGGACAGTGTTCTGCAGGCCCCTTTGTTTACACACCTGAAAGATACTAAAATTTGTACCTGTTTGTTTAAATGTTTATGAGGCGCCAGGTCTGGTGTCGTGTATATTTACTGATCTGTTTATTTTTCGTTTCTGGAAGTTTTTTTTTTCTGTGATATTTTTGTGGTCTTGTTTACCCTTGTCTTATCTATATTATTTTGCACTTGTCCGAGTTGAAGTCTAGCTACCATCTCTCAGACCAACACTATATGGCGTCTGTATCTCCATACTATCGCCTACAATCATCGTAATTTTGCTGGCATTTCGTTGTCCAGAAACAGCGATATGAAATATAATATTTTGTATGTGAGGTCTGGAACACATACCAGCAAGAGAAGGGATCGCGACACAGGAGCGCCCAGCCCCCCCCTCCTCCTGCAAACACTATGATTTTCTTGTTACATCTTGTAGTAAAGTTGATAAATCTTGTTATGACGTGTTTATGACGTATTAGAATGTTGTAGCAACGTCGTAGTTTGGTCGTGTGTTTGGCGGGTCACTGGTGACCTCCTCCCCTCCTCCCCTATTATCTCACCCTTGGTTTACTACACAAAGGTCTCTCCCTAACACATTCCAGCTCTCCTCAAGTAAAGCAAACTTTGCTTTCTTGTATTGGATCCTCTACCTTTCCAGTCAAGTCAATCGACTTGAGAATGGTCCAGGACAGACCGAAACGTGGTCGTCCCTTCACCTTCTAGTGTGTGGTCTGGTCAACATACTATAGCCACGTTATTGTGACTCATCGCCTGCAATTGGATCCTCTCATTCAGGATGGTTCTTAACAGTTTATTACACTAAGAGAACATACACCGTCACCGCTCAGTTCTCTCTCCTTGTTATGTCATTGTTACTTAGTCGTAGAACACTGAACACTTTGTAAACTATTGAAGTCACGTTGAGAGATAGAGGCAACATATGTTTTCAAAGTCTTCTTTGAGTCTTTCCTGCCTATTGAAGGAAATGTTTCTGCTATAGTATCCTATAGTATATCTATAGTATATATCCTTTGTTTCCTCTCAGATTGAAATTTATTATATATATTATATAATATCGTTTAATTAGTTTAATACTTGTCTTTATGAATTGTTTAATGATATTAACATTATATTTTCTTATCGATTTTTCCATATTACAAAAAAATGTACAATTAACTCTATTAACATTGAATTAGTTTAGATATGTGGTTAATTATTAGACTATAATAGCACTCCAATAGCACTGGGTAAACGATTCCCAGCACCTTAATGTGCCGTGTGTCCCAATGTACTACAAGAGCTCTCCAAGAGACGTGAAGTTAATCCCGAGGCCGTAGTCAAGAGAAACGAACACTGTTGGGCAGAACACAGCAACCAAGAAAGGTTCGAACTATCTATTTCACTATCGTACACATCGAAGGTCGTAAACAAGCGATAAGCTCAGTTAATTAAATCCCTTTACAGGTTTTGAATTCTGTTGATAACTGCGAGAATTATGTCGGTGGGCGAAGGGAGTGAGAAAGAGAGAGAGAGAGAGGAAAGTGGAAGAGGCAGAGAGAGGAAAAGTGGAAGAGGCAGAGAGAGGAAAAGTGGAAGAGGCAGAGAGAGGAAAAGTGGAAGAGGCAGAGAGAGGAAAAGTGGAAGAGGCAGAGAGAGGAAAAAGTGGAAGAGGCAGAGAGAGGAAAAGTGGAAGAGGCAGAGAGAGGAAAAGTGGAAGAGGCAGAGAGAGGAAAAAGTGGAAGAGGCAGAGAGAGGAAAAAGTGGAAGAGGCAGAGAGAGGAAAATGGGAGAGGCAGAGAGAGGAAAATGGGAGAGGCAGAGAGAGGCAGAGAGAGAGAGAGAGAGAGAGAGAGAGAGAGAGAGAGAGAGAGAGAGAGAGAGAGAGAGAGAGAGAGAGAGAGAGAGAGAGAGAGGCGGACAGGAAGATGTTGAGAGATAGTGTCAAAATACACATAGACTGGAAGCAGATTATTCTTAGAGAAGAGATTGGAGAGCATCAACAAACAAGGTTGCCAGCGACCAATCCCAGGATTACCAATACTCTTCTTTAAATCCCCGCCAAGCACTGTTTACACCAACATAACCCTTCCACCAATAACCTGGTTGTTTGGTGCAACAACAACAACCTCTGCTACTACTGTATTAACAGTAGCAACAACAACATCAACCCTGACCAACATTTAGTTAATAAACTTAGTGTGGCTAACCGTGTTGTGTTAGTATGGGAAAACATGCATAAAATAGGTTCGAACTTCGTAAATATAATATGTAAATATGGTTTAGATTAATAATTTAGGGTGGAACTGAACGATATATTGTCCAGCAGGAATAAATATTTTTTTAGTGGACACAATGCGTAAAGTTAATCGCATTTGTCATAGAATTATATGCAAAATAAAACTCTAATGTATAAATTTGTTCTGCATGTATTAAATTCATGTATTTGTGGAGCTGGTCGTTTTATTTTGGTATATAGAAAGTAGAGATGGTTGCCACACAGTTCTCTCTACATGGTCTCTATCACCCTTAAGGCTGTAGTTTCATAAACGTCCTGTCCTAATCCTGTCCTGTCGAATCGCCAATCCTTGACTTCATTCCTAACTTAATTTTCCACTTAGAAAGTGTTGCTGCTTTCACCTGGAAAGTCCCTTCTGGTAGCCATTTTTATTCGACATAATTTTCACATAAAACAGTAACATATCACAAACTTGGCTTAACCTAAAATATAGTAAGTTAACCTGTGTATAGCACGGTAAAGGTAAGGTGTATGCAGGCGAGGAGTCACACTAACGTGCCTAAAGTAAGTTGACCAGACCACACACTAGAAGGTGAAGGGACGACGACGTTTCGGTCCGTCCTGGACCATTCTCAAGTCAATTGTGGTCGTCCCTTCAGCTTCTAGTGTGTGGTCTGGTCAACGTAAGGTGTTTGTCTCTCAGAAGGTTGGACAGCGAGTCATTAAGATTTACTCAAGAATATGGTTACCAGCATTTATTATTCAGTGTGCAGTGATGGCCTTGTTAAATCTCTGGAGGATGCCAGGCCATTAGCTCAACATCAAGCAAGAGTTGCACTTGGATATGTACACCGTGATGTACTCCATCCTTTGTACTCCAAAGGAGAGAGTACAACATGTACTCCAGCCTCTGGTTTATTGCGCACTAAGTCTACTGCTTAGCTCCTCTGATGGCCTAACTTTGAATAACTTTGTGGAAAACTAGTTTGGTTCTCACCTGGGACCTCCTATTTGCTATCTATCCTCCACTTCTTCTCTCCTCCACTTCCCCTTCTCTCCTCCACTTCCCCTTCTCTCCTCCACTTCCCCTTCTCTCCTCCACCGTGGTTGACGTACCATCCGCTCTGCCCTTCACGAGCCAGAGTCGTCACAGGCGAGGATGGCCACCCACCACCCGCAGCGGCTAGACACAGGGAACCATGGTGTAGTACTTTCCCGCCATTTTCCTTCGTGTCTTTCACTCTTATCTGGGAAACATGGAGCCTTTCATCTGGCCGGACGGTCGCCGCAGCCGGCATACTGCTCGCTTTCACCCCCGGTTCTTTACCCAGCTCTGGACATGTCTAAATACACTGCTCTTACATGGAAGACTCTGCTGCAAATATACAGCAGGCTGCTAATGGACTTTGTCCAAGGTTATACTAGTGAGGGAAGCGAGGAAATTATCTGGGAAAAGCGTCAAGCCATTCTGACTATATAGCACTTGGAAGGGGTCAGGATAAGGATTTGTGATGGCACGGGTATACTAACGAATTATGAAAACTTTGTAAACCCAAGCTTAGTTTTGGCTGTCCGGTAAACTCACTATTAATTGTCACACATGTAGTTAACACTACAAATTACTATTAAAATCTTACATCTATATCTTATAGCTATAAGAGAGAATATATGTCTCTTCAAAGTAGGTGGCCAGACACATGGGAGTAATATCACGAAACTTTGTAGGGTGAATGGTCAGGGTTACGGGCAGTACATAGGGTGGTCGGGGGTCAAACCCCATGCCTCCCATTCCATTAAATGACAAATTCCACTAATTTCCAATTTCACTAAATGCAAAAATTATCGCCCTCGCTTCCATCGACAAAAAGGTCAAAATATAGAGGTTACACGATTCAAGCTAAATAAAAAAGTGAAGATAAAATATATAAGAAAAGAGAGAGAGAGAGAGAGAGAGAGAGAGAGAGAGAGAGAGAGAGAGAGAGAGAGAGAGAGAGAGAGAGAGAGAGAGTGTCAGATAATAAAGAATATTTTAAGTGCATGTGTGAATTATGTAGTGGAGACTATTTGCGAAACGAGAGAAATTTTTGTGTAAGATTATTACTTATAAAATTGGGATTGTTGATGTAGTTAAGACCGCTGCTATACTAGCGACGAACAAAAGACCAATACATAATGGAGAGTGTAGCTCTTTCTTGAGTGAGAGAGGCAGACGCTGGCTACAAGCGTGACCAGCACAGTCAATGAGTGTGAGGCAGCTGACGTGCACTCTAAACAGTGTTACACTGTGAGGCAGCTGGCGTGCACTCTAAACTGTGTTACACTGTGAGGCAGCTGGCGTGCACTCTAAACAGTGTTACACTGTGAGGCAGCTGGCGTGCACTCTAAACTGTGTTACACTGTGAGGCAGCTGGCGTGCACTCTAAACTGTGTTACACTGTGAGGCAGCTGGCGTGCACTCTAAACTGTGTTACACTGTGAGGCAGCTGGCGTGCACTCTAAACAGTGTTACACTGTGAGGCAGCTGGCGTGCACTCTAAACTGTGTTACACTGTGAGGCAGCTGGCGTGCACTCTAAACTGTGTTACACTGTGAGGCAGCTGACGTGCACTCTAAACTGTGTTACACTGTGAGGCAGCTGACGTGCACTCTAAACAGTGTTACACTGTGAGGCAGCTGACGTGCACTCTAAACTGTGTTACACTGTGAGGCAGCTGGCGTGCACTCTAAACAGTGTTACACTGTGAGGCAGCTGGCGTGCACTCTAAACTGTGTTACACTGTGAGGCAGCTGACGTGCACTCTAAAACAGCATTACACTGTGAGGCAGCTAACGTGCACTCTAAACTGTGTTACACTGTGAGGCAGCTGGCGTGCACTCTAAACTGTGTTACACTGTGAGGCAGCTGACGTGCACTCTAAAACAGCATTACACTGTGAGGCAGCTAACGTGCACTCTAAACTGTGTTACACTGTGAGGCAGCTGACGTGCACTCTAAACTGTGTTACACTGTGAGGCAGCTAACGTGCACTCTAAACAGTGTTACACAGTGAGGCAGCTGACGTGCACTCTAAACAGTGTTACACTGTGAGGCAGCTAACGTGCACTCTAAACAGTGTTACACTGTGAGGCAGCTGACGTGCACTCTAAACAGTGTTACACTGTGAGGCAGCTAACGTGCACTCTAAACAGTGTTACACTGTGAGGCAGCTGACGTGCACTCTAAACAGTGTTACACTGTGAGGCAGCTGACGTGCACTCTAAACAGTGTTACACTGTGAGGCAGCTAACGTGCACTCTAAACAGTGTTACACTGTGAGGCAGCTAACGTGCACTCTAAACAGTGTTACACTGTGAGGCAGCTGACGTGCACTCTAAACAGTGTTACACTGTGAGGCAGCTGGCGTGCACTCTAAACAGTGTTACACTGTGAGGCAGCTGACGTGCACTCTAAACAGTGTTACACTGTGAGGCAGCTGACGTGCACTCTAAACAGTGTTACACTGTGAGGCAGCTAACGTGCACTCTAAACAGTGTTACACTGTGAGGCAGCTGACGTGCACTCTAAACAGTGTTACACTGTGAGGCAGCTAACGTGCACTCTAAACAGCATCACACTACAAGGCAATACACACATAATAGGGACTTTCCCTCACTTGTGAGTGAAAGTCCGCTTTACTAAACAAAACTCCCCATGTTGCCTAGACCAGATAAGAGACTACGCAGTAGTCTAGATAAGAGAATACGCTCTCGTCATAAAAAATGTGTGCCTCCAGAGGCTCAGATAAGAAGCTAGGCAGTGCAGATAATGCCTCAAGCAGGCAAGATAAGAGTATACGCTCTCAAGATACACAATTTTGTGCTAGTTGTGTTTCTATGTTGAATTTTACATCATCTTTTCAATATTTTCTTTGGCAAGTTATAGAACTGGGGAAGTAACTAGATAGTTATTGTTCTTGTTAATGCTGTATTTCACAACAGTTGCTGCTGTGTCGTGCTGTATTTTCACAACGCTTGCTGCTGTATTATGATACATTTTCACAACCCTGGCTGCTGTATTATGATACATTTTCACAACCCTGGCTGGTGTATTAATCTGCATTTTCACAACCCTTGCTGCCGTATTATACTGTATTTTCTCAACGCTTGTTATTGTATTATTCTGTATTTTCGCAACACTTGCCCCTGTATTATGATATATTTCCACAACGATTGCTGTTGTATTATCCCATATTTCATTGTGTTTGCTACTGTATATGCTGTATTTTCACTACTGTAATTTGTTTCCATTTTAACCTAAATATCTTATCCTCTGTGTGCGACGTGCTTATCCTGTGTTTTTTCTGCACGGCAAGTTTGTTCTACTGGAGCCAGTACTCTCTGGAGTGCTCTACACCGGTACTCTCTAGAGTGCCTCACTACTTGCATAGTACCAACAACATAACCCACAAGGATAAATGTAGATCAGCTTAAGTGTGTATATCAGGCAGCAATACACTGACCATACTGAAACACAGTATTACCAGAGCCAGAAACACCTCTCCCCCAACCCTTGTCACCGTCTCACGGTGTATCAGGGGCACCACAACACCGTAGGGCAGTATGTGTGTGTGTGTGTGTGTGTGTGTGTGTGTGTGTGTGTGTGTGTGTGTGTGTGTGTGTGTGTGTGTGTGTGTGTGTGTGTGTGTGTGTGAGGAAGCTCGGATTGAGTGTGGATAACATATGGATATGTTCAGGGATATGGCTTGATGAACGCTCGCTACAGTGAGGGTGTTCACTATCAGTCTCGCTACAGTGAGGGTGTTCACTATCAGAGTCTCGCTACAGTGAGGGTGTTCACTATCAGAGTCTCGCTACAGTGAAGGTGTTCACAAAGTACAGTTGCTTATTATTTCATCTAGTATAATTCAATGTTTATTTGCGTAGGCATTTCTGCAAGAGAAAGAATTTAATTTGTTGTTCTAATTAGTTTGTGTGATAAATGGTTAATTGTCTCATTTGCTCGGTTAATTAATCATATAAATGACTTGGTTTTATGTAAATGAGTTCGCAGCGTAATTATCGTGGTGTCCAGTCCTGTGACGTCACTGTAAAGTTCACAGTTGATCAGATGTAACGGGTCTCTCTCTCTCTCTCTCTCTCTCTCTCTCTCTCTCCTCTCTCTCTCTCTCTCTCTCTCTCTCTCTCTCTCTCTCTCTCTCTCTCTCTCTCTCTCTCTCTCTCTCTCTCTCTCTCTCTCTCTCTCTCTCTCTCTCTCTCTCTCTCTCTCTCTCTCTCTCTCTCTCTCTCTCTCTCTCTCTCTCTCTCTCTCTCTCTCTCTCTCTCTCTCTCTCTCTCTCTCTCTCTCTCTCTCTCTCTCTCTCTCTCTCTCTCTCTCTCTCTCTCTCTCTCTCTCTCTCTCTCTCTCTCTCTCTCTCTCTCTCTCTCTCTCTCTCTCTCTCTCTCTCTCTCTCTCTCTCTCTCTCTCTCTCGCGTGCGCTTCATGAATCCGTCCGTTCAATCCCCGACCGTCCAAGTGCTTGGGCACTGCATTCTTTCCAACCGTCCCAACCCAAATCCTTATCCTGATCCCTAATTCCAAGCGCTGTACAGTCGCAATGACTTGGCGCTTTCTCCTGTTAATTCCCGTCCCTTCCCCCTCTCTCAACATTTTAAATGTATTAGAAAGAGAAATAATTGGATATCTTGCCCCATCCTTTTCTTGATAAAACTTGGCGTCTTCTCACTATCTCTCTATCCTCAATTTTCTATTTTGTCTTCATTTCCTCTGTCTCTCCTCCCTCACCACATCCGTCCCAATCACTCCTCGCTACTGAGAGAGATAGTTTACGCTCCGGCCCACCGACCTGGGCACAAAATCAGCGTTTACGAAGTCTGTAACAAGATGTAGACTTCACAAATTGATTTAAGAGTACCCGTCTTACTGTAGCCAAGTCCTGGAGTTACCTCGTGTTCCGGCTAGAGTCTGATGGGCTTCACTCAGGGTAGACTCTGTCAAATGTATTCAGGTCGGCACCGACTCGCTTAATTGTTAGATTGATAGAGTTGCTGGCACTGTTGTGGAAAAGCTGTCAGCATTGATAAGTTGGTGTGTTTTCACGAAAATGAGAGAGAGAGAGAGAGAGAGAGAGAGAGAGAGAGAGAGAGAGAGAGAGAGAGAGAGAGAGAGAGAGAGAGAGAGAGAGAGAGAGAGAGAGAGAGAGAGCAGATAGATATATAGTCGGAGAGTTATAAGAGAGCCAAGAGTAAGGGGGGGTAGCAGAGGAGGGATTTACAGTTTCCACCAGCGAAATCTTCCTAGACTCTCCCGTGAGATCCTCCTGGACCACTATTGTATTATTGCTATTACTTAAGGAGGACATCTCACTCCTTGAACCTCACCCCTGCTACATGGTGGCTGGTCTGTCTCTCTGAGAACCTGTCCTCACTCCCTGGTCGCTCGGTGCGGGGGGGGGGGGTCGCTAATTAGTAGTGAGTACCTCCTGGTGAGCTAGGCTGTGATAGGCTGTTGGTACAGCCTATCACAAATTGATTTACTGCTCTACCGTTACGACTGTACAGTTACGCCTTATCATTGTGCTGTAACGAGGTTTATGTGGTGTTTCAGAGAGGTGTTGCCCAACGGGTCCCTGCTGGTGGCGCCAGCACCACCTGGCGGCGGCCACGTCACCCACACCACCTACCGCTGCAAGGCTACCAACCCCACCGGCACCGTCATCAGCAGGGCTACCACACTCATCACAGGTAAGTACCAGAAATTTAATGGTACAGTATTTCTCTTTTTTTTAATATTAAGCAATATATTCGTGTAGGATTATAGGTTTTATCCATCTATTTTGGCTGTGAGGTAAGGTAAGGCAATTATGAGTGAATATATAGAGCCCAGAGCGAAAATATAGAGGCCAGAGTGAATATATATAGCACTTAGATTTCAATAGCTAGGAATAGCAAGACAGGATAGGAGCTGGAAACGCGGGGACAGAAGGAAGGAATGGTGCCCAACGACTTGGATCATTGGGGAATCGAGTTTAGACCTGCAAGAATTGAGACCATGGCTCTACCGACCAGTTCAAGCAGATGGACACACTGAGCCCAATCGTCAACATTACGGCGCGAGGAGTGACGAGCGTAAATATTAATTAGCAGGGAACGAAGCGAGAGACGGACACAAGGTTAACGCTGGCCGCTGATTTAGCCAGGAATGGTAAACACCAGTGATGATTATGGGATGTTATCTGTTATCTGGCCTGACAGATGGCCACCACCCTGCTCCACGGAACCTCCAGCTCTCACCTCCAAAATTTGGATTCCTAGTTTGATGTATTTTGGGCGGAGCTACTGTGCTTCTGTCATGTTAATTGGTCATTCTAGGTGGTAAAGTGTGGCTGGTTTTGACGAGACTCGTGTGGTAAGACTCAAATGTTTACGGAGGAATATAATGACAAGGTTGTAAACGGAGTCCAGCGTGAGCACTTGTTCCTGTCTTTGTTGCTCTGGTCACGTTACTGGTGCCACCAGAGTGTCTGGTCCCAGCCTGGCGCTGGGAGAGGGTCCCAGCCTGGTGCTGGGAGAGGGTCCCAGCCTGGTGCTGGGAGAAGGTCCCAGCCTGGTGCTGGGAGAGGGTCCCAGCCTGGTGCTGGGAGAGGGTCCCAGCCTGGTGCTGGGAGAGGGTCCCAGCCGTGTGCTGGGAGAGGGTCCCAGCCTGGTGCTGGGAGAGGGTCCCAGCCTGGTGCTGGGAGAGGGTCCCAGCCTGGTGCTGGGAGAGGGTCCCTGCCTGGTGCTGGGAGAGGGTCCCAGCCGTGTGCTGGCAGGAACCCCATTCTTAGGCTGTACGTTTTACAAGCAACTGACAACTGATGACGTGCGAACATTTCTCGAACAGTGCTGCGCTGACGTCCTCTGTTCGAACTGCAACTCTATAAATGCTTCACTCACGTACTTCAAATGCAGAAAAAATATCGTCTATATAAAAAAGTAGAAAAAACAATACACTTCCTCAATGCTTTTTTCAAATTGTATGTAAGGAAGAAAGAAGGAGTCTTTCTAGGAGTCAGGAAAAGAAGGATCTTTCCTTTCTAGGAAAGAAGGAGTCAGCACTACACTAGAGTGTAGTGCTCTAGACGATATAAGTCAGTATAGAGTGAATATAAGATGAGGAAGATAACTTATAAGGTCCTAAGATCAAGTGACGAGCCATTAACGGTGGGGGGGGGGGGGGATATAAGCTTACGTGAGAGAAGGTCAGGTGAGTTGAGGAGAGGAACAACTCTCAGCGTTGCATCAATCTTTTCCTTAGTGTGTCTCTTATTGCCAAGGGTGCAAGATAAGCTTTAAGTCTTGAACAATTCCTTCTTGAACAAGTTTTAGGTGTTGTTTAATGCCTCAATGCAATGCCTCGTTTAGGGAGTTGCGTGACGATGCTCAGTAATCCTACTTTACTATTAAATTTTCATCCTGTTTTACACTACATAATTAGGTTTCTTCTCAACTGGTTTCTTAACAAGAGTTAAGCTGAAGGGAAGCTGTGATAGAACCAGCAGAGCAAAGTAGTTACCTAAGCAATAAAGGAGTCAAAGCCCAATAGATCATTTGTAATCTGTTTTCCCGTGCTCTTTTTTCTCTCTCTCTCTCTCTCTCTCTCTCTCTCTCTCTCTCTCTCTCTCTCTCTCTCTCTCTCTCTCTCTCTCTCTCTCTCTCTCTCTCTCTCTCTCTCTCTCTCTCTCTCTCTCTCTCTCTCTCTCTCTCTCTCTCTCTCTCTCTCTCTCTCTCTCTCTCTCTCAGGGGAAGGATTATCGGTCCTCAGGGAAGGATAATCCACCCCCAAGGGAAAACATTGTCTTGTATTACAAAAATGTATTTACCTGGTCTATAAGAAGGATGAGACGACGAGACTGAATATAACTGACAGGAATTGTAAACCTTGCAGTACAAACGCGAGAATTCTTCCTGTCATCTATTATAAGAATCCTTGTAATGCTGCCATTATTATAGTAAACATTTCCGCCTCTGACAAACTGAAGTGTACTAATGTACAGTATTAATACAACTGCAATTGTGGGACCTGAGAAGGTGTGTTGTGGGGAGTGTGTGTGTGTGTGTGTGTGTGTGTGTGTGTGTGTGTGTGTGTGTGTGTGTGTGTGTTGGGGAGATGTGGTGGGTGTATGTTGGTGGGGAGTGGGAGGGTGTGTATGGGGGACGTTGTTTGTAGGGAGAGATGGTGAAGGAGTGTTAAGAGGATATTGGGAGTGTGTTTATTGAGAAATGGTGGAAGGTGTGTGGGGGGGAGATGTGAGAGGGTGTGTGGGGGGGAGACGTGGGAGGGTGTGTGGGGGGGGGGGAGATCAGGAAGGGTGTGTGGGGGATCTATTATGTTATCGGGTAAAAATTAAATCCCACGTCTGTTATGTTACCCCATAAATTGTTCCATAAATCAACAGCCCTACTTCCTAACCAGTATTTACCCAGGTTTTTCCTAAATCTAATCTTACCCAGCCTATATTCATTCTTTCGAGTTCAATTTTGTGGTATATTTAAACTCCTATTTACATCCCCTTTGTTGATACCATTTCTCCATTTACTTACTTCAGTTATGACACCACATCATCATCGTCTTTCTAGAGAATGTAAGTTATGCTCTGTAATCTCTCTTCATATCAATTATTCTGGCCGGAGATCAAAACTGAACTACAGGATGTAGATTACGTTTACCAAGGGCAAGATCAAGTGAAGAACATGGTACTGATACTGAGGTACATTGGTGCTAAGGTTTCCTGCAATACATGACGGGATCTCACTTCCCTTGTTACGTATATTTATTCACTTATATTCTGTGGCTTAAGAGCCTTACTAATCGTGGCTCTAAGATCGTGCTCACATCCATTGTAGCCTCAACATTGTCCTGCAGACATCAGGGAGTTATTACCTAGCCTCAGAACCCTACATTTTTCAGCATTAAATTGCATCTCTCAGCCTTTTGTCCATTTTGAAAGACTCGATCTTCTTGTTGCTATTTTCGATTTCTCCTAAATTGATTTACCTTATTGTTGCATCGTGTTCAAATTTGCAAGTGTTGCTTTTCAATCCGTTGTCTAAATAAACGTTCCCAAGCCTTTTTAACCTTGAAATAATTCCGGGGCGTTTATTAGGTAAATATAAACTGAAAAGAGACGATTTCTGTCTTTGGTCTTGATGCTTATCTTGAGGTTATCTTGAGATGAAACTCTGCCCATTTGATTCCGCCTCCACCGGGGATCAAACCCCGGAACCTCAGGACTACGAATTCGAAACGCTATCCACTCAGCTCTCAGGCCCATGCTTGTTAAATAAGAAAAATTAAACCCAAATTGACCCCCAAAAATATTTACTTGTGGCTAGAATTAGCATATTTATCGCCATCTCTTGCGAAACCCCTACTTAGCTTGGAGCCCCATTGACCCCAGGTTAAGAACCCCTGATATAAACCACTGGTATAAACCACTGGTGTAAACCACATTTCCTCCATACAAGTATTAAAAGCAACGGCTACACTGACATATTTTAGAAAGTCTCATTTGGTCGTGTCGTTTTCGCGTCCAAGTAACCCACTTTTTCCGTTTTAATCATATGCAAATGCCCTAATGTGCATCCTTTTTTCATTCCGCCTCAATGAATAATCCTGCAATTAAACAGGCAGATGACGCGGTCCGCTACACACGATAATTTGCCTCTATTTTAACCTAAAATGTCCAGTGTTTTTAGTGACATGGGTCGTCGCTCCCTCTTGCTGAACCATGTGGGGCTCCAGGCTCCACTACAGGCACACTATCAGCCTTCAACGTCTGAATAATATGAACAAATCCACAAGGGCCGTGACGAGGATTCGAACCTGCCTCCGGGAGCATCCCAGACACTGCCTTAATCGACTAAGCTACGACAGGGTAAAATGTTTTCCTCTTAAAAGTGTGAATGTTGTGAGAACTTGTATTATCACAGTAATACATATTCTCTTATGATAATAAGATAAGATAATACAGTATTATCACAGTATACATCTTGTATTTATTATACAAAACACGAGTGTTTGAGAATTATACTACGTCTATCTTCTTGAGATCTTGAGGTTATCTTGAGATGATTTCGGGGCTTTAGTGTCCCCGCGGCCCGGTCCTCGACCAGGCCTCCACCCCCAGGAAGCAGCCCGTGACAGCTGACTAACACCAAGGTACCTATTTTACTGCTAGGTAACAGGGGCATAGGGTGAAAGAAACTCTGCCCGTTGTATCTCGCCGGCGGCCGGGATCGAACCCGGGACGGCAGGAACACAAGTCCAGTGTGCTGTCTGCTCGGCCGACCGGCTCCCTATACTATATATACTCAATAAAAAGTTTAGTAATTATACTAAAATTATCACATTGGTATAATTTTTTTTAATTATACTAATCAGTATCCATTATAAACACTAGGACAATAAAAACCTAAATGGAAATAAACAAGGTAAAAATAATAAATTATTTGCAACATAACTTTACTACCAGCAGAGGGCGCAACTTGGAGGCCAGACCGTCCTCCTAAGGTTTCCCAACGTTAAGAAAACGGTCAGTTTTAAGTACCCTCTCCTAACCTACCAGAGGACCCAAAACAGAAAACGGGCCTAGTGTCTCCCACCTTGTCTCTCAGGTGTGAAAACACACGAGGCACTCTGCAGCAATAGTCAAGCTACATTCTCTGACGACTGTGATTAACTCTTCCCAATTGCTTCCTACACCCTGCCGGACCCGACCCATTAACCAGAAAAATGACTCCAATTGTTGTCGATAAGAGTGGTTTTGGTCCCTACAAATATACAGGCACTCGCGTACACTCAGACACACACATGCACGCAAACACACACATGCACACACATGCACACACACACACACACACACACACACACACACACACACACACACACACTTTCTAGTTCTAGTTGATTGACGGTTGAGAGGCGGGTACCAAACAAGGGGAGCAAGTGGAAACTGAGTGCTCAAATGAGCCACAGGGACGTTAGCACAACTAGGTGAGTACACCAAACACACACACACACACACACACCACACACACACACACACACACACACACACAGGAACACACACACACACACACACACACACACACACCACACTCACACCCCACACACAACACACACACACACACACATACACACACACACACACACACACACACACACACACACACACACACACACACACACACACACACACACACACACACACACACACACACAAGACTCAACCCAAGCTGTTGCACAATCAAATGGAAAAAATAACAGTTAAAGAACAAGTGATAAAACTGTGGGTAGGACAGGATTTATTCACCGAGAACGAGAGAGAAGTGTGTGAGAAACGCAATGGAAGATTGCATGGAGGTCAAGACAATAAAATAAGGAGAATTCCTAATCTAAGGAACATATAAAAAAGGAATTGCCTTAGCTAAACAGGACTTTGACGGTGGAAGAAGATGAGATATCACCGTGGATACTAAGAAATAGAGTGGAAGCCTTGTTCTGGCCACTTATTATATTATAAGTCATTGAGAATAGAATTACCAGAAAATTGGAAGACAATCAATGCCGTTCCAATATATAAAAGGTTAAGTCAGTCATCAGTCATCTGCCTGAATGTTGTTGGTCAAGTTACCTTTTCCAAGAGCTTAGTTTCCAAGCTTTTTCAAGAGCTTCTCCCAGTTCCCGCTACTTCCCGCTCTCAAAGCCGGCTACTTCAAGGTCATCCCGTTTAAAGAGCCTCCCGTCTCCCAGTACCTCCCGTCTCCCAGTACCTCCCGTCTCCTAGGGCCTCCGATCTCCCAGAGTTTCCTATATCCTAGTGGTCCCCCTTCAAGAAACTTAAAATCTTCTGAGCTCCTTTGCTCCCAGCGCCAACATTCTTCCCTCCCAGGACCTCCCCCAGGACCAGTCCCAGGACCAGCCAGGACCACCACCCAGTCCCTGCTACTCACAAGGAACGCAGAAGAAAATACTTTAATTCAGGTGGGTGAGCCATTACATACGTGGCCTGGACGGCAATGAGGCTCCGCGCGAGGTTCTGTTCCCCTCACGTCTCCCTCACACCAGCTGAGGGTGTGAGGGAGGAGGTGAAGGAAGGGTGAGGGAGCAGTGGTGAGGGAGGTTGTGAGTGTGTGGGACTGGGCGGGTCGCTCGTAGCTCCAACACTCTTGACATATTTCCTTCCTTCGTTTGGTAAATATGATTTCGTGTGTTTTTAAAGACACGAGCGACGAGGACTCCAGACTTCTTATTTAGAAATACTTTCAGTATATAATAAAAAAATGAAGACACTTCTCAGAATATCTTTATCACATGATGAAGCCAACTTTTGTATATTTGCTTCAAGAGAGTTATAGGGTTAGGGTTTGAAGGCGTAGAGTGTTCAAGAAGAGATATGAACACAAATTAATCCTCCCCTCTTCCTCTCTCCCCCTCTCCCCCTCTCCCCCAACAAAAAATATATTGACTCATCAAAACTCTCTCTTAAGATAGACAATATTCCTAAGTCATTGACCTCGAGACTAAAATAATATGGCCATGATTTCCACAGATTTATTTGTGTGTAATATCTTTCTGTTTCCTTGAAATGGGTGCGTGTTTTGCTCCTGGTTCTGGTGCCGATCGCCTCGTACGGTGCTCGGAGATTCGAACCAGTTTCTAAACTTTTAATTGGAACGTCAATCGAGTGAGGGCGACTATGACGGACCTTGCTGGCGGACACATCGATCACTGTAGCCCCACTCTCTCTAGTCTCCCCAGTTGCACATCTCACGCCCTTGTCTCAGGGCTCCGGGCTACCCATCTCACGCCCTTGTCTCAGGGCTCCGGGCTACCCATCTCACACCCTTGTCTCAGGGCTCCGGGCTACCCATCTCACACCCTTATCTCAGGGCTCCGGGCTACCCATCTCACGCCCTTGTCTCAGGGCTCCGGGCTACCCATCTCACACCCTTATCTCAGGGCTCCGGGCTACCCATCTCACACCCTTGTCTCAGGGCTCCTGGCTACCCATCTCACACCCATGTCTCAGGGCTCCGGGCTACCCATCTCACGCCCTTCTCTCAGGGCTCCGGGCTACCCATCTCGCACCCATGTCTCAGGGCTCCTGGCTACCCATCTCGCACCCATGTCTCAGGGCTCCTGGCTACCCATCTCACACCCTTGTCTCAGGGCTCCGGGCTACCCATCTCACACCCTCGTCTCAGGGCTCCGGGCTACCCATCTCACACCCTTGTCTCAGGGCTCCGGGCTACCCATCTCACACCCTTGTCACAGGGCTCCGGGCTACCCATCTCACACCTTTGTCTCAGGGCTCCGGGCTACCCATCTCACACCCTCGTCTCAGGGCTCCGGGCTACCCATCTCACACCCTCGTCTCAGGGCTCCGGGCTACCTATCTCACACCCTTGTCTCAGGGCTCCGGGCTACCCATCTCACACCCTCGTCTCTGCAGCATACAATTCTTGCTACATGCTTCATGACAACAAAACATGCTTTGAGTCTACCATGTAATCATACGTGAGTTATGGAACCATTCAATAAGACACGAGTAATTAATCAGTTAACATATAAGCACACACCTCACTATAATGACTTTATTTCATTATCAGAGTGAACAAATGGAATGCTTTATATTATAGGTGGTATAGGTGGTATAGGTGGTGCAGGTGGTATAGGTGGTGCAGGTGGTGCAGGTGGTATAGGTGGTGCAGGTGGTATAGGTGGTGCAGGTGGTATAGGTGGTGCAGGTGGTGCAGGTGGTATAGGTGGTGCAGGTGGTATAGGTGGTGCAGGTGGTATAGGTGGTATAGGTGGTGCAGGTGGTATAGGTGGTGCAGGTGGTATAGGTGGTGCAGGTGGTATAGGTGGTGCAGGTGGTATAGGTGGTGCAGGTGGTATAGGTGGTGCAGGTGGTATAGGTGGTGCAGGTGGTATAGGTGGTGCAGGTGGTATAGGTGGTGCAGGTGGTGCAGGTGGTGCAGGTGGTATAGGTGGTGCAGGTGGTATAGGTGGTGCAGGTGGTGGAGGTGGTGCAGGTGGTATAGGTGGTGCAGGTGGTGCAGGTGGTGCAGGTGGTGCAGGTGGTGCAGGTGGTATAGGTGGTGCAGGTGGTATAGGTGGTGCAGGTGGTGGAGGTGGTGCAGGTGGTATAGGTGGTGCAGGTGGTGCAGGTGGTGCAGGTGGTGCAGGTGGTATAGGTGGTGCAGGTGGTATAGGTGGTGCAGGTGGTGGAGGTGGTGCAGGTGGTATAGGTGGTGCAGGTGGTATAGGTGGTGCAGGTGGTGGAGGTGGTGCAGGTGGTATAGGTGGTGCAGGTGGTATAGGTGGTGCAGGTGGTATAGGTGGTGCAGGTGGTATAGGTGGTGCAGGTGGTATAGGTGGTGCAGGTGGTGGAGGTGGTGCAGGTGGTATAGGTGGTGCAGGTGGTATAGGTGGTGCAGGTGGTATAGGTGGTGCAGGTGGTATAGGTGGTGCAGGTGGTGGAGGTGGTATAGGTGGTGCAGGTGGTATAGGTGGTGCAGGTGGTGGAGGTGGTGCAGGTGGTATAGGTGGTGCAGGTGGTGGAGGTGGTGCAGGTGGTATAGGTGGTGCAGGTGGTATAGGTGGTGCAGGTGGTGGAGGTGGTACAGGTGGTATAGGTGGTGCAGGTGGTATAGGTGGTGCAAGTGGTATAGGTGGTGCAGGTGGTATAGGTGGTGCAGGTGGTGCAGGTGGTATAGGTGGTGCAGGTGGTATAGGTGGTGGAGGTGGTACAAGTGGTATAGGTGGTGCAGGTGGTATAGGTGGTGCAGGTGGTATAGGTGGTGCAGGTGGTGGAGGTGGTGCAGGTGGTATAGGTGGTGCAGGTGGTATAGGTGGTGCAGGTGGTATAGGTGGTGCAGGTGGTATAGGTGGTGCAGGTGGTATAGGTGGTGCAGGTGGTATAGGTGGTGCACGTGGTATAGGTGGTGCAGGTGGTGGAGGTCTTAAGACACGTTGAGAGACGGGGGAAGGGCATTAATCCGTCAAATGTCTTGGGGGAGCTGTGTGACGCCCCACAACTGAGCGTCTCACCTGTGTGACGCCCCACAATAGAGCGCCTCACCTGTGACGCCCCACAATAGAGCGCCTCACCTGTGTGACGCCCCACAATAGAGCGCCTCACCTGTGTGACGCCCCACAATAGAGCGCTTCACCTGTGTGACGCCCCACAATAGAGCGCCTCACCTGGGTGACGCCCCCACAATAGAGCGCCTCACCTGTGTGACGCCCCCACAATAGAGCGCCTCACCTGTGTGACGCCCCCACAATAGAGCGCCTCACCTGTGTGACGCCCCACAATAGAGCGCCTCAAAGGTGTGACGCCCCCACAATAGAGCGCCTCACCTGGAAACTCACACTCTCGTTACTCTTCTCAAAGGATCTGAAACCTGTAGAGACGTTTAGTTAAGGAATATATCCACCTGTTAAAAGCTGTCTCTACTGAATATTTCTTTTGCGACCGAGATAAATTACTTCATTTTATTTATCCATTTTGTTTTGCTAATGAGAATCTCATAAGAGAATACATGAGGTTGCAAAACACACATGACCATATAGAGCAGAGAAGGAATATGAGGACGGGATGAGGCTATGAGGATGTGAGGACGGAGTGACGGAACGTTACTGTTACTCTGCAAGTAGCGAGGGCGTCGCTGTAACGACCACTCTGAGTGCTCCGTCAAGGAACACCTACACAGTAAAAAGGGTTTCAGTTTTCAGCATCTTACGTAACAAAGAAATGCCGTGAGAGGTCAACATTTGCTTTGATTTTTACCTGTTCTGTAAATGAATATTTTGATTATTGATAAGAGCGGTGATTGCACTCATCGTCATAAGCAAATCTCTCGATGCCTCAGCCGAACGTTTATATAAGGACTCAAATGATCCATAAACGTTCCAGGCTGACCTTCCAGGGTATAGAATGCTCCATTAATGCTGTAGGCTGACCACGATTGAAAATTGGTAATGCTCCAGTCTGATCCTTACCAGGTTTAGAATGCTCTATTAATGCCTTGGGCTGATCTATTGTTTAGAATTCTCCACTAATGTTCTAGACTAACTTTCCAAGACACTCAATGCTCAAATAATGCTTCAAGCTGGTCTTAGACGCATTGCAATACTCCAATAATACTTTAGGTTGGCATTCCAAGGCTTGGAGCTCTTCACTAAATGCTCCAGGTAAACTTATCAGAAGCTGTGAAGGAAAATTAACATGAGAAAGTTCTTTTCTGCACTGACTCTATCAGACAGGAACACCAGACACAACAGCTGGACTGTGACTATCAGACAGGAACACCAGACACACAACAGCTGGACTGTGACTATCAGACAGGACCAACAGACACAACAGCTGGACTGTGACTATCAGACAGGAACACCAGACACAACAGCTGGACTGTGACTATCAGACAGGACCAACAGACACACAACAGCTGGACTGTGACTATCAGACAGGACCAACAGACACACAACAGCTGGACTGTGACTATCAGACAGGACCAACAGACACAACAGCTGGACTGTGACTATCAGACAGGAACACCAGACACAACAGCTGGACTGACACAGACAGGAACACCAGCTGGACTGTGACTATCAGACAGGACCAACAGACACAACAGCTGGACTGTGACTATCAGACAGGACCAACAGACACAACAGCTGGACTGTGACTATCAGACAGGACCAACAGACACACAACAGCTGGACTGTGACTATCAGACAGGACCAACAGACACACAACAGCTGGACTGTGACTATCAGACAGGACCAACAGACACACAACAGCTGGACTGTGACTATCAGACAGGACCAACAGACACACAACAGCTGGACTGTGACTATCAGACAGGACCAACAGACACACAACAGCTGGACTGTGACTATCAGACAGGACCAACAGACACACAACAGCTGGACTGTGACTATCAGACAGGACCAACAGACACACAACAGCTGGACTGTGACTATCAGACAGGACCAACAGACACACAACAGCTGGACTGTGACTATCAGACAGGACCAACAGACACACAACAGCTGGACTGTGACTATCAGACAGGACCAACAGACACACAACAGCTGGACTGTGACTATCAGACAGGACCAACAGACACACAACAGCTGGACTGTGGGACGCACGTTCGCCCCCCACGTACACTCCTGCCAAGTATGAACACCCCAGTCAACTCCTAAAGGTGTTCTGGCCCTCGAGCCGTAGGAACCTTAACTGTCTTAGTTAGAGAACCAAGACTTCCCGCTCCCTCCTTACCTGTCGGAAAATCCGACACCATTTAATATCATACAGACAGATAATAGCTGTATTGTATAAACAAGTTAACCCATAGAAAACGTAACTTGTAGTGGAATTACCGTCTATAGAAAACGGGATATCATTACCACATACTATTATAATTCACCACCTATTATGGTGGGAATTATTCTTAAATACATTAGTCTTTGGACTTTACCATCATAAAAACATCTCATATAAATTAACTTAATTATCAATATTAAAGTAGAGTAAATGTGACCCTTCTATCACTTTCTGTCATCTGGACAATGTAAGCCAGGCGTCAGGGTGAGGGAGGGGCGGCCATTGTTTATACTAGACCAGAGGCTCACGGGAGCAAATTCGGCTCCTGTTAATTTTACTTGGACGAAGTGTTATGGAAACCAAAGGTGTACCATCTTCAACACGCTGTCAACAAATCAAGTTAAGTGTTCTTCCGAAACCCATGTATCTTTCATTTGTGGCCATTAATGTCATTATATAGGGTGAGCCGGTTAGAGCACGTGATAGCCTCAAACTAAAGGTAATTAGCCCAGGTCTTCATTGTTCCATGTACAGTGTTTCTCTGATATAGCTGTCATATATAGGAATCTGGCTTCACAGCTAGCGCCCTTTTGACAGGTCAAGACGAGGAAGCATGCTTTGTGCATCAGTTACCAGGGTGATGGAAGCTACCTCAAAGAGGGAAAATGTGGTGTCTACACCCTAGTTATACCTGGTGGACTAAAGCCTGCTGTACTATAAGATAAGGAACCTCTTCAATGTTTAATAATGTGTAGTTAATACTGTAGTTTGATTGGCTGCATATATATTCAATTAATATAAACCCCCCCTAATGTGTAGAGGATCGATTTGTGAGATTATGAGATTATTGCAGAAATACAGTCCACTTATCATTATACAAATTGCTATCGAAGTATATAAATTAATGTAAATATAAATTCTATATAAATTCATATAAATTAAATAAATATAAATCTCACAGGTCGGTTCCCACA
>NC_059637.1:6242703-6302703 GCF_020424385.1 Procambarus clarkii
CACACACACACACACACACACACACACACACACACACACACACACACACACACGCACACACACATATAATGTATCGCCCGAATAATGTTAATGTCCGAATTCTCTGCGGAGAAATATTATTTATCATAGTGACTTGAACGTATAATGTCTCACTTTTATTAGAAATTATGTTTAGCATTAATATTAAGGAAAATTATGCATTATAATAACCTTATATATATATATATATATATATATATATATATATATATATATATATATATATATATATATATATCAGTTATTATTGATGTTAGGACGAGGTTTATGTTCAAAATCAGCATATACACTAGGTCATAACAGGCCTAAGTATTCAACATATTCTATTTTGCAACAATATGAATTTGTATTTGACAAAATCAAATTTAATATTACATACACGGTAGATTAATATTGAGGAAGGCGTGTGTGTGTCGCCGCAGGGGCGACCCTAGCCTGAGGACAGGCTGCCACCTAGCCTGAGGACAGGCCGCCACCTAGCCTGAGGACAGGCAGCCACCTAGCCTGAGGACAGGCAGCCACCTAGCCTGAGGACAGGCCGCCACCTAGCCTGAGGACAGGCAGCCACCTAGCCTGAGGACAGGCCGCCACCTAGCCTGAGGACAGGCAGCCACCTAGCCTGAGGACAGGCAGCCACTTAGCCTGAGGACAGGCCGCCACCTAGCCTGATGACAGGCAGCCACCTAGCCTGAGGACAGGCCGCCACCTAGCCCACTAGCACCCACCTACCTATCCCCCGTCCCATCACACCAACTCGGCCCCATGAGAACGCCTTTGGGTAGTGGACGGAAGCGCTTGAGGTAGTTGTGGGAGTGCCCATGACTGTATGGTCAGAACCAGCTATATACCCCAGCAAATACGTGACGTAACCGCAACGTTGTGGCGACGTTTTGACGCACAACGTAAAAATAACGTGGTGGTTACGTTGCGTGTTTGTGGAAAGGTCAGACCGGTTCAGTGAACACGCATAGCCAGTGACCTTACATTTTGAGCTCAAAATCACTACATTCTTTTTATTTATCATTTCTCCTTTATTTTATGTATTTATATATTTATTTATTCCTTTACCTATAGGGATAGAATCCCTTTATTTAAAGGGATTCTATTCTCTTCAATCACCATTAAAAATTATATCCGTAAAAAGAAAAAAAAAATCGTGCATCGTCCCATATTTTTTGTCGTTACCAAGACATTAGGGAAATGGGGAGGTGACCCTTAGGTGTGGGAGCTGAGAGTGTTGGGGTGTTGTAGGTGGTGGGGAGCTGGGCCAGCGTCTTCCACCACCTGCACCCCCAGGGGCCCAACACCTGCACCCCCAGGGGCCCAACACCTGCACCCCCAGGGGCCCAACACCTGCACCCCCAGGGGCCAACACCTGCACCCCCAGGGGCCCAACACCTGCACCCCCAGGGGCCCAACACCTGCACCCCCAGGGGCCCAACACCTGCACCCCCAGGGGCCCAACACCTGCACCCCAAGGAGCCTAACACCTGCACCTCCAGGGGCCCAACACCTGCACCCCCAATGGCCCAACACCTACACCCCCAGGGGGCCAACAACCGCCTGCACCACACCTCCCCAACACCTGCCAGCACCACACCTCCCAACACCTGCCAGCACACCTCCCAACACCTGCCAGCACAACACCTCCCAACACCTGCCAGCACACCTCCCAACACCTGCCAACACAACACCTCCCAACACCTGCCAGCACCACACCTCCCAACACCTGCCAGCACACCTCCCAACACCTGCCAGCATCACACCTCCCCAACACCTGCCAGCACAACACCTGCCAGCACCACACCTCCCCAACACCTGCCAGTAGCCAACAACACCCTCCCCAACACCTGCCAGCACCACACCTCCCAACACCTGCCAGCACACCTCCCAACACCTGCCAGCACCACACCTCCCCAACACCTGCCAACACAACACCTGCCAGCACCACACCTCCCAACACCTGCCAGCACACCTCCCAACACCTGCCAGCACCACACCTCCCCAACACCTGCCAGCACAACACCTGCCAGCACACCTCCCAACACCTGCCAGCACCACACCTCCCCAACACCTGCCAGCACAACACCTGCCAGCACCACACCTCCCCAACACCTGCCAGCACAACACCTCCCCAACACCTGCCAACACAACACCTCCCAACACCTGCCAGCACAACACCTGCCAGCACCACACCTCCCCAACACCTACCAGCACAACACCTCCCCAACACCTGCCAACACAACACATCCCAACACCTGCCAGCACCACACCTCCCCAACACCTGCCAGCACAACACCTCTACACCTGCCAGCACAACACCTCCCCAACACCTGCCAGCACCACACCTCCCCAACACCTGCCAGCACAACACCTGCCAGCACACCTCCCAACACCTGCCAGCACCACACCTCCCCAAAACCTGCCAGCACAACACCTGCCAGCACCACACCTCCCCAACACCTGCCAGCACAACACCTCTACACCTGCCAACACAACACCTCCCCAACACCTGCCAGCACCACACCTCCCCAACACTTGCCAGCACAACACCTCCCAACACCTGCCAGCACAACACCTGCCAGCGCCCCTGCTGGCGGCGTCCACAGTAATAGTATAAAACTCTGCTATAAAAGTTTATTGTGAAAGTTGAAGCTTTAAGTTACAGATTTGTGATTGTTCACACGAGTGGACGAGTGAGCAAGCGAACCCGCGGGTGAACCAGTGGGTGAACCAGCGGGTGAACCAGTGGGTGAACCAGCGGGTGAACCAGCGGGTGAACCAGCGGGTGAACCCGCGGGTGAACCAGCGGGTGAGCCAGCGAGTGAGCCAGCGGGTGAACCAGCGGGCGAGCAAGCGAACCAGCGGGTGAACCAGCGAACCAGCGGGTGCAGCCCGTCCTCCAAACAAAGATCCAAAAGTGATTCCATCCACCCGCCAAACCACCTGTTTATGAATGAAAAGCGGTTTACACACGACTCACAACTGCTGACGTTCGAACATATCCGGAACAAGTGCTTCACTGACGAATTTTGTTCGAACCACAACGCTGTAAATGCTTCACCCACGTACTACAAATGCAAATAATCGCCAACAGAACCTAAACACCTAACCTAACCTATCCTATGACTATATATACACAATATGCTAATATATTATAATATTAATTTATACTTGAGAAAATTCCCGTTTTGAATGAACAGCATGTTAAAATTTATGAATGCGTCTGTGGGGTTGACCGCTGGATGTAATGGACTTGAGTCGAGGATGGGTTGGCGGGTGACTAAGCGAACCAGCGGGCGACCTGCGAACCAGCGGGCGACGAAGCAAAGCAGCAGGTGAACCTGCGGGTGAGCAAGCGAACCGGTGCCCGGGCGACCAAGCGAACCGGTGCCCGGGCGACCAAGCGAACCGGTGCCCGGGCGACCAAGCGAACCGGTGCCCGGGCGACCAAGCGAACCGGTGCCCGGGCGACCAAGCGAACCGGTGCCCGGGCGACCAAGCGAACCGGTGCCCGGGAGACTAAGCGAACCGGTGCCCGGGCGACCAAGCGAACCGGTGCCCGGGCGACCAAGCGAACCGGTGTCCGGACGACCAAGCGAACCGGTGCCCGGGCGACCAAGCGAACCGGTGTCCGGGCGACCAAGCGAACCAGTGCCCGGGCGACCAAGCGATAACCCATCCTTGACTCAAGTCCTTTCCATCCAGCGGTCGACCCCACAGACGCATTCATAAATTTTTACTGTTGTTCATTCAAAATGGGAATTTTCTCAAATATAAATTAATATTATAATATATTAGCATATTGTGCATATATAGACATAGGTTAGGTGTTTAGGTTCTGTTGACGAATATTTGTATTTGTAGTACGTGGGTGAAGCATTTACAGCGTTGTGGTTCGAACAAAAGTCGTCAGTGAAGCACTTGTTCCGGAAGTGTTCGAACGTCATCAGTTGTGAGTTGTGTGTAAACCGTTTTTCATTCATAAACAGCGGGTTTGGCGGGTGGATGGAATGGTCTTTGGCCTTTGTTTGGAGGACGGGCTGCAAACGAACCAGAGAGCGAACCAGCGGGTGAACCAGAGAGCGAACCAGCGGGTGAACCAGAGAGCGAACCAGCGGGTGAACCAGAGAGCGAACCAGCGGGTGAACCAGAGAGCGAACCAGCGGGTGAACGTACTAGCAAGCTTGGCAAATACACTTTGGAAATGTTGGTGTGTTTTTCAGAGGTGTTCTCTGGCTCACCCCACACAGCAAGAGTTACAGGAAAGCTGACAAAAAGTACTAGTCATTCCACACACTGTTTTTGTCCACTCGCTGGCTCAGAGAGTATTTCCCTCCGGCTTTGGAACTTCCCTGGAAAAGGTTTAATGTTCGGAATGGTGTTCGACTTTGGGGGATTTGTGATTGGCCCTTAAACTGGTATGTGCTGGTCCCTTGCATTGTTATGTGGTCCACCTGTGAACCAGTACAAGCTGTCCACCTGTGAACCAGTACCAGCTGTCTACCTGTGAACCAGTACAAGCTGTCTACCTGTGAACCAGTACAAGCTGTCCACCTGTGAACCAGTACAAGCTGTCCACCTGTGAACCAGTACCAGCTGTCCACCTGTGAACCAGTACATGCTGTCCACCTGTGAACCAGTACCAGCTGCCCACCTGTGAACCAGTACCAGCTGCCCTCCTGTGAACCAGTACCAGCTGTCCACCTGTGAACCAGTACAAGCTGTCCACCTGTGAACCAGTACCAGCTGTCCACCTGTGAACCAGTACATGCTGTCCACCTGTGAACCAGTACCAGCTGCCCACCTGTGAACCAGTACCAGCTGCCCTCCTGTGAACCAGTACAAGCTGTCCACACCTGTGAACCAGTACCAGCTGCCCTCCTGTGAACCAGTACAAGCTGTCCACACCTGTGAACCAGTACAAGCTGTCCACACCTGTGAACCAGTACCAGCTGTCCTCCTGTGAACCAGTACCAGCTGTCCACACCTGTGAACCAGTACCACCTGTGAACCAGTACCACCTGTCCACCTGTGAACCAGAGGACGCTGGTGGCTGCTCTGGTGACGAAGCACGCATGTAGTCCTGCATGGCGGTGGTGGTCATTGCGGAGCTGCAATGACTGTTGGTCAACAGCTTCGAGACCCGCGGCCCGAGACTCGGTGTTCCCGAGACCTCCATTGCTGTCATTGCAAGCTCGTGGCGTTCTGTTAGGTCGCGCTGATTGCACAAATTGCTTCGTGCCGATTGCTGATCGGCCTGAGGTTTGCACATGCTGAGATTTGCACAAGGTGGGACCAGAGAACCGAAGCTCAACCTCCCCCCCCCCCGCAAGCACAACAAGGGAAGGATGGAGGGAAGTATCAGGGGAAAGCGCCAAGCCATTGCGACTATATAGCACTGGGAAGGGGTCAGGATAAGGATAAGGGATGGGACGGGGGGAAAGGAATGGTGCTCAACCACTTGTGGACGGTCGGGGATTGAACGCCGACCTGCAAGACGCCAGACCGTGGGTCTACCGTCCAGCCCAAGTGGTTGGGACGGTGAGCAAGTGATTATCTGTCCCGCCATCAGCGTGAATGTTTATGTTGCACACACAACACATCTAGTGTGTGTTGAGTGTCAGCGTGGCCGGCCATTGTTGTCCCTAATTGTGCATGTCATCAATGTTGCCACAGTAGCCGGAAGCTATTTGCATTTTTCCCTGGCGAGCGACCAGTGATAAAGCCGTGTTAGTGACGGTTGTGTGAGAGAGGCGGTGAGAGAGCACGGTCCACAGGGAGCACCCACCAGTGTGAGCGCTCAATATAGCGCCCAGTGTCGCTCTTATGCTATATTACCGCCTAGAGCCTCCAGACTCACAGGTGTCCAGCTGACGACCAGCCTGGAGGCTCCAGACTCACAGATGTCCAGCTGACGACCAGCCTGGAGGCTCCACACTCACAGATGTTCAGCTGACGACCAGCCTGGAGGCTCCAGACTCACAGATGTCCAGCTGACGACCAGCCTGGAGGCTCCACACTCACAGATGTTCAGCTGACGACCAGCCTGGAGGCTCCACACTCACAGATGTTCAGCTGACGACCAGCCTGGAGGCTCCACACTCACAGATGTCCAGCTGACGACCAGCCTGGAGGCTCCACACTCACAGATGTTCAGCTGACGACCAGCCTGGAGGCTCCAGACTCACAGATGTCCAGCTGACGACCAGCCTGGAGGCTCCACACTCACAGATGTTCAGCTGACGACCAGCCTGGAGGCTCCAGACTCATAGATGTCCAGCTGACGACCAGCCTGGAGGCTCCACACTCACAGATGTCCAGCTGACGACCAGCCTGGAGGCTCCACACTCACAGATGTCCAGCTGACGACCAGCCTGGAGGCTCCACACTCACAGATGTCCAGGTGACGACCAGCCTGGAGCCTCCACACTCACAGATGTCCAGCTGACGACCAGCCTGGAGGCTCCAGACTCACAGATGTCCAGCTGACGACCAGCCTGGAGGCTCCAGACTCACAGATGTTCAGCTGACGACCACGGTGGAGGCTCCAGACTCACAGATGTCCAGCTGACGACCAGCCTGGAGGCTCCAGACTCACAGATGTCCAGCTGACGACCAGCCTGGAGGCTCCAGACTCACAGATGTTCAGCTGACGACCAGCCTGGAGGCTCCAGACTCACAGATGTTCAGCTGACGACCAGCCTGGAGGCTCCAGACTCACAGATGTTCAGCTGACGACCACGGTGGAGGCTCCAGACTCACAGATGTTCAGCTGACGACCACGGTGGAGGCTCCAGACTCACAGATGTCCAGCTGACGACCAGCCTGGAGGCTCCAGACTCACAGATGTTCAGCTGACGACCAGCCTGGAGGCTCCAGACTCACAGATGTCCAGCTGACGACCACGGTGGAGGCTCCACACTCACAGATGTCCAGCTGACGACCAGCCTGGAGGCTCCACACTCACAGATGTCCAGGTGACGACCAGCCTGGAGGCTCCAGACTCACAGATGTTCAGCTGACGACCACGGTGGAGGCTCCAGACTCACAGATGTCCAGCTGACGACCAGCCTGGAGGCTCCAGACTCACAGATGTTCAGCTGACGACCACGGTGGAGGCTCCAGACTCACAGATGTCCAGCTGACGACCAGCCTGGAGCCTCCACACTCACAGATGTCCAGCTGACGACCAGCCTGGAGGCTCCAGACTCACAGATGTTCAGCTGACGACCACGGTGGAGGCTCCAGACTCACAGATGTCCAGCTGACGACCAGCCTGGAGCCTCCACACTCACAGATGTCCAGCTGACGACCAGCCTGGAGGCTCCAGACTCACAGATGTCCAGCTGACGACCAGCCTGGAGGCTCCAGACTCACAGATGTTCAGCTGACGACCAGCCTGGAGCCTCCACACTCACAGATGTCCAGCTGACGACCAGCCTGGAGGCTCCAGACTCACAGATGTCCAGCTGACGACCACGGTGGAGGCTCCAGACTCACAGATGTCCAGCTGACGACCACGGTGGAGGCTCCACACTCACAGATGTCCAGCTGACGACCAGCCTGGAGGCTCCACACTCACAGATGTCCAGCTGACGACCAGCCTGGAGGCTCCAGACTCACAGATGTCCAGCTGACGACCACGGTGGAGGCTCCAGACTCACAGATGTCCAGCTGACGACCAGCCTGGAGGCTCCAGACTCACAGATGTCCAGCTGACGACCACGGTGGAGGCTCCAGACTCACAGATGTCCAGCTGACGACCACGGTGGAGGCTCCAGACTCTGGACGAGGACTCAAATAGGTGATACAGCTCGTGGGGATGTTGGCCCAAGTGTTCTCCATCTGCTCGAAACTGACAGGCTTCGCCTCGTTCTCTGGAGGTGTCACAACGTCACTAAAATGATGTACTAAATTGCCCGAACCTAACCAAACCTAACCGAGGTGGGCCCCATGAATAGAAAATGGGACAGAACTTTAAATTTTGCGAGCCGCTATGATTTGTACAACCCGTTCTCGCAAATTCGTAAAGTCAATATTGACTTATTAACAACGTGCATAGGTGATATACTAAACATAATAGATACCCTTAAAAAGATTCATAGAAAACACCGACCTTACCTAACCTTGTTAGTATCTTAAGATAAGCATCTTATTGCTTCGTAATTACAATTATTACTTAACCTATACCTATTATAGGTTAGGTAATAATTGTAATTACGAAGCAATAAGATGCTTGTGTTAACATACTAAGTAGGTTAGGTAAGGTTGGTGTTTTCTATGAATCTTTTTAAGGGTATCTATTATGTTAAGTATGTCACCTATGCACATATTTAATAAGTCAATATTGACTTATTAAATTTGCGAGCCGCTATGATTTGTAGCACATGATGTTCTGACGTCAAGGGGATATGTCGATCCACCGGTACTATCATAATTACCCAAGAACTGGATGCATCTCCCCTTTTGTGTTTATCAACATCACCTGATCGCTGAGTAAACAGCGCTTCGGATTCGTAGTCGTGAGGTTCCGGGTTCGATCCCCGGTGGAGGCGGAAACAAATGGGAAGTTTCTTTCATCCTGATGGGCCTTTTCACCTAGCAGTAAATGTGTACCTGGGAGTTAGACAGCTGCAACGAGCTGCTTCCTGGGGGTGTGTAACAAAAAGGAGGCCTGGTCGAGGACCGGGCCGCGGGGACGCTAAGCCCCGAAATCATTCTCAAGATAACCTCAAGGTAACCACCTTCTCTCCTCCTTCTTCCATTCCTTTCGTTCTCTCACCTCTCCCTTTTGTTCCTTTATCCCTCCGCCTGCCCGATATCTCCTTGTCGGACCGTAAATCATTATTCTGGATTCGCTTTCTTCTCAGACTGAAGCCGCCCCCCCCCCCGGCCGGGTTGTCGCACTCCACATCCTCCAGGGTAAAGCTTTCCCATAATGTGCTCTGTAAGAAGATATGGGGCGGCCTATCACCACACTGTCTGGTCCGGTTGTTGGCGCGCCGGGACACAGGAGGGGCGGGGGGGGGGGGGGGGGACCAGTGTAGACTTTGTACAGTGATGTGAGTTACTCCTGGAATATCTTGTGACTGTTGCCATTGTAGAGTATTTTGTAATATTTCCTTGAGTTAGACTTGCTATTGTTAAAGCTCCCAGGTCGTGTTCCTCTAGTCGACACAAGGAGGTAGTTTCCCTTCATTGTGTACTGTCGTTTTGGTATTCTGTCACCTGTTTCCATCTGTATCTCCTTACACCTGGCTTGTGTTGAACTCTAATAGCCATTTCCGGACCAAAACACTAGCTTGTCTAAATCATCGTCTTTGTGTCATCCAAAGTTATTTGCATTGGGTGGGTGTGTATTTGTACTCGCCTAGTTGCGCTTGCGTAAGTTGAGCTTCGGCTCTTTGGTCCAGCCTCTCAACTGTCAATCAACAGGTGTACAGGTTCCTGAGCCTACTGGGCTCTATCATATCTACATTTGAAACTGTGTATGGAGTCAGCCTCCACCACATCACTGCCTAATGCATTCCATCTGTTAATTACTCTGACACTAAAAAAGTTCTTTCAATGGCTCATCTGGGTACACAATTTCCTTACACAAGTTTCTTAAGGCCAACCTGGCATACGCCGCTGATGTTATAATAATAATAATAATAATAATAATAATAATAATAATAATAATAATAATAATAATAATAATTTTTATTTAGGTAAGGTACATACATAAAGAGATTTTACAAAGTTTGTTGGCTTTATAGATAGAGCTAGTACATACAATGCCTAAAGCCACTATTACGCAAAGCGTTTCGTTATCCTCTTGATAAAGGATTCACGGGACAGGTCTAGCGTGATATCAACTTCCAAGCCTTTCTCTCGCTCTGATTCTACACGAATTTCATCTCCCAAATGATACCTTGTATTTGGCCTGCTCCCTACACTTGTTTTCATTACTTTACATGTGCTCGGATTAAACTCTAACAGCCATTTGTTGAACCATTCTTTCAGCTTGTCCAGGTCTTCTTGAAGCCTCACGCTATTCTCCTCAGGTGTGGTGACCTTAGTCTGGGATAGTCAGGTGTGGTGACCTTAGTCTGGGATAGTCAGGTGTGGTGACCTTAGTCTGGGATAGTCAGGTGTGGTGACCTTAGCCTGGGATAGTCAGGTGTGGTGACCTTAGTCTGGGATAGTCAGGTGTGGTGACCTTAGTCTGGGATAGTCAGGTGTGGTGACCTTAGCCTGGGATAGTCAGGTGTGGTGACCTTAGTCTGGGATAGTCAGGTGTGGTGACCTTAGCCTGGGATAGTCAGGTGTGGTGACCTTAGTCTGGGATAGTCAGGTGTGGTGACCTTAGCCTGGGATAGTCAGGTGTGGTGACCTTAGTCTGGGATAGTCAGGTGTGGTGACCTTAGCCTGGGATAGTCAGGTGTGGTGACCTTAGCCTGGGATAGTCAGGTGTGGTGACCTTAGTCTGGGATAGTCAGATATATATATATATATATGTCGTACCTAGTAGCCAGAACGCACTTCTCAGCCTACTATGCAAGGCCCGATTTGCCTAATAAGCCAAGTTTTCATGAATTAATTGTTTTTCGACAACCTAACCTACCTAACCTAACCTAACCTAACCTATAGAGATAGGTTAGGTTAGGTTAGGTAGGGTTGGTTAGGTTCGGTCATATATCTACGTTAATTTTAACTCCAATACAAAAAAATTGACCTCATACATAATGAAATGGGTAGGTTTATCATTTCATAAGAAAAAAATTAGAGAAAATATATTAATTCATGAAAACTTGGCTTATTAGGCAAATCGGGCCTTGCATAGTAGGCCGAGAAGTGCTTTCTGGCTACTAGGTACGACATATATATATATATATATATATATATATATATATATATATATATATATATATATATATATATATATATATATATATAACAGTACATCGTCACAACCCTTATCTAATCTGTATTCCTTGATAATGTTTATAAGCACGAAAACACTGAGAATTTTCCAACTGCTTCTCCTTGGAAGAGTCCCGAGGGGAGAGTGCGCCACGTTCCTGACCCTGAGACAGTCACTAGAGAACACTCCCTCTCACGCTACTTCATGTAAACACTTAGCCAGGTTGGATGCCTCGGTCAGAAGTGCCTCGGGGAACTGTGTCGTGGCAGACCTTAACTATCAGTGGCATCTGCCAATTACTACCGACATCCAGTTATTATCCACACTACACCACAGTGTAAGCCAGCGACGTGACGCCGTCCTTCACAACGCGTACTGCAGCAAGAACTGATCATAAATATTCAACCTGGGTACCAATTTTGAATGGAATTGTAATGGAACATGAGTGACGTCAAGAGATTGATACTCAACCGTTTGTGCACTTAGTGAAAGAAATATGGATATTTGGTTAGGAATTAACACGATATAAACACACACGCATATATATATATATATATATATATATATATATATATATATATATATATATATATATATATATATATATATATATATATGTTGTACCTAGTAGCCAGAACGTCGTACTCGGCCTGCTATGCAAGGCCCGATTTGCCTAATAACCCAAGTTTTCCTGAATTAATATATTTTCTCTAATTTTTTTCTTATGAAATGATAAACCTACCCATTTCATTATGTATGAGGTCAATTTTTTTTTATTGGAGTTAAAATTAACGTAGATATATGACCGAACCTAACCAACCCTACCTAACCTAACCTAACCTATCTTTATAGGTTAGGTTAGGTTAGGTAGCCGAAAAAGTTAGGTTAGGTTAGGTAGGTTAGGCAGTCGAAAAACAATTAATTCATGAAAACTTGGCTTATTAGGCAAATCGGGCCTTGCATAGTAGGCTGAGAAGTGCGTTCTGGCTACTAGGCACGACATACCAGAAGGTGGTACCCTTCCACCTATATATATATATATATATATATATATATGTTTCATTGAATATGACCGCATATTCTGTATTTATTATTTTCTGGTTTAGGGCTTCTATCCCTCTAACTATTTTCTTAGCATCAGGGCTTAATTGGAATAGGAGTTCTCCAAAACTCATTTTCGTTCTTTTAAGGTGAAGAAAAGAAGTGATTTACTATAGAGTGTATTACACTTATTTGTATAATTTGCACGACGTTTCGAACCTCCATGGTTCATTCTCAAGTGAACAGATCTTACAATACTTAGTATTGTAAGATCTTACTTAGTATTGTAAGATCTGTTCACTTGAGAATGAACCATGGAGGTTCGAAACGTCGTGCAAATTATACAAATAAGTGTAATACACTCTATAGTAAATCACTTCTTTTCTTCACCTTAAAAGTACGAAAATGAGTTTTGGAGAACTCCTATTCCAATTAAGCCCTGATGCTAAGAAAATAGTTAGAGGGATAGAAGCCCTAAACCAGAAAATAATAAATACAGAATATGCGGTCATATTCAATGAAACATGTTTGAAAGAAAACCTGCTGCCAGTATACACCAATATATATATATATATATATATATATATATATATATATATATATATATATATATATATATATATATATATATATATATATACCTAGAAGGGGTACCACCTCTGGTGCAAGTGTAGGGACCCATAGCCTCGGAGAAAAAAATAAAGAGTACTCAGAGAAGACATTGTGGATCCTTACTGAACACTTTGATATTTTCTCCTCCTACCACCCCTATTCTTTTGGTATGTGTGTATATATATCTAACTTTATTTTAAAATGTCATTACACAAAAAGGGTTACAACACTAGTTACATGCAAGGTACAAGGCTGCTTGTCACAAGTTGTATAGCTCCTCCAGCTCCTCAGATGGCGTGCAGGAACCATGGATGCAGTGAGCATTTCCTCTCTGGATCGCCACACTAAGGCGCTGAAAGAGAAAACTGGCAGCTCTAGGGTCTCTAGTTGTTTCGATTAGCTTGGACCCCAGCTCCTTCAAAAAACTAGCAGCACTTTTACCCCAGGCACCAAGTGTCGCTGAGGCAATGGGGACAAAATTGTAGTGGTTATCAAGGTCTGTATTTACGTGACTTGGCTGCTTCCCGGTGATTGGCAGCACCTCCTGCCTGTGTAGCACTGAAGTCAACATAGGTGTTGGCTAAAGTTGAAACACAAGTGTAGTCCCACACCAACTGTTTACCATTCTTCCAAGGGTTCACCATGATTCCGTCTGGGCCACCGACAGGCTCATCAGAGTTGCGGGATATTAGGTAACGGGGCTCTCTCTCTGCTGGACAACCGGCTGTGGTAAGGCTTCTCTTAATAATGTTGTTAACCTCGCCGTGTCTTGCATGCCATCCTCTTGTCCTTTGGCAGAGAAGGCCATGCCGTCCGTACCTGTCGGCCTCTGCCTCGCCGCAAATACACGTGTATTCGGTGTGGATTGGGTCAGCGAGGCGGAGAGCCACGGCAATTCAGAGAGCCTGCGGTGTGAGACGGGTGCCGGTTGCTCTCATTGGGGTTGCTAATAGAAGTCCCCTGCATGGGGAGCTGCTACAGCTCTAAGTCGGGCAGTGTCATGTGGTGTCGTCGCAGCTTCTAGCAAAGTCGCAGCTTCTTGGTCGGCAATGGGGCGATCCCAGCTGGATTGCTTATGGGCTTCAGAAGGCGGTGGTTGGGGTGCTGGTCCTGCGACAGAGACCCATTTGGTTGTGCAGTCTGTGAAGCTGGGATCATGTACCCCAGCCTGTTGAACTAGGTGCTCAGGTAGGATTTCCTTCACCAAGTTGTCAGACCCCACTGAAGAGGACAGGAACGCTGGTGCAGCAATTTGTGTTGCTGTGCGCACGCCGAGGCCCCCGAGTCTGACAGGAAGGGAGGCCTGTTTCCACTGTGAGTCGCTGAGGGAAAGATTGAGGGCTTTTTCCAGTGTTGATTTCAGCAAGCTGTCGTACTCCTCTAATGTAATATTGTTGAAAGATGGCGAACATCTTAGAAAGTAGGTCAGCCTGGGGAGGGACAAGCATCTGGTGATGAGGTAAAGTATACCTCATAAGGTATAGGCATAGGCACGGATGAGGTACAAGCATACCTATATGAGGTAAATTATATATATATATATATATATATATATATATATATATATATATATATATATATATATATAATATGTGTTTGTGTGTAAATCATGGAGAAATTAAGGCGTGATGAACAATGTGACAATGTCAGGTCACGGAGGAGGAATGATAAAGGAAATTCGATAAGCACTTTTATATTATAGTATTTATCAATACATCTTCAGAAGGATGGATAATATATATATAGGCAGGAATAAGGTGAGGTGGAAAACTATATTTTTTCCACCAACATGAGAGAGAGAACTGCAGAAGGGCCATTCATCATTATATTTGGGCTCCAGGAATCAACAGTCCTAATGGGATAATAATGAGACGCTAATTATATATTATTGAGATGAGATAACTGTATTAATGATGTTACTTAAATCATTATTTAATTGATCACTAAATATGGATCCAAATTATACAAACTATTACTAATGTTGATATTGTGCAACCTGTTCTCTTGAATAGTACATGTCATTCTGACGCTTAATTTCCCTAAAGGCAAAAACTGGTGTACTATAAAGAGTAGGGGGGGGGGCTCTCTTAAATTGTCGTGATGTCCCGTTTTCTATTCGTTGGTTCCCCGGGTAGGTTAGGTTCGGGCAATTTAGTACAACAGTTTAGTGAGGTTGTGAACGCTCGGGAGAACGGGATTATTCATTATTATACATTATTCACAGATCCTTTACATGTTGTCTTCTGAGATGTGACTGTGTCTTGTAGCCTGTATTTCCTTTAAGTTCTTAATATTCACTATATCTAAGTGTCTGAATTTTTATAACATAAACATCATGTTATTTTCTACTGATCAATCGAAGACTATTAATACCAGTTTGTAGTTTTCAATGTCTTCTGTGGAAGTAATTTTCATGTTAATTTATCATCTGCAAAGAATGACGCTTAAATTGCTGTGGCTGGGCGCCTGACAGCTGAGTGGACAGCGCGTCGGATTCGTAGTCCTGAGGTTCTGGGTTCGATCCCCGGTAAAGGCGGAGACTGCTTCCTGGGGGTGGAGGCCTGGTCGAGGACCGGGCCGCGGGGACACTAAAGCACCGAAATCGTCTCAAGATAACCATGTATAATGAGTGAAAAGTGGCGGACCCGTTCCCTAGACTTATGCTCACTACATTACTGAACTTTCTCCTGGAAGAACCTGATACTACCAATTATAAATGACCTAATCGCTGCACAGAGTAAAGGGTCTCGAATCTCCTTTGTATGGATACCATCACACATAAATATAACCCATCATAATGAGACAGACATTGCAGCCAAATTAGCGTGTAACAAAGATAAAGTTGAATTAGATCTAGGTATCCCCATCTCTGCTGTCAAAACTATATTGGTTCAAACACTCAGATCTGATAGGAAAGAAATTACTGACTCCCAACGCCCTGAAAGCACTAGTATAAAAGAGCTTTGATTTATTCAGATCTGAAACCTATATATATGGGCAGCACAAAACGTCCACTAGACTGTGCGACACAGTGGTTGCCAGGATCAGGTTGGGTTACCGTTACCTGCGGCAGGTGGCTACAGGTGACGGATCTCCCAATCCTGAACACTCCAGGTCCAAACTGTGAGCAGGAACTACGGCATGATCTCCCACACTACATCACCGAACGTACAGGTATTAGACCTTTCAGACCAGTTGGCATGAGGTACCTGGAGCTTTGCAATTACTTTATTCATTTTCGTGTTCTTGAAGATATCCTCATATTGCACCCAAAATTTGCCAGTGCCGGCTACTGAACATATGGCCCTGTATGACTAACCATCCTGCGAGATGGGGACTTTTTGTATCACGTAGCCAGTTCTTGACACACTCGATCTGTACTCCTCTTCATATAATTTAGAGGTGTGTACTCTAAATTATATGAGAACAAATGCACAAACGCAGATGTACCTAAATATGTTAAGAAAGAGAGAGAGGGGATGGGCGAGGAGGAGAGAAGGAAGGAGAGAGGGGTGGGGAGGGGAGAGGAGAGAGGATGTTGTAACACAATGGTCAAAAGTATTAGCTAGTAAAATCAAACACTACAAATGATGACTGTAATGAGTGGTAATGCGTGTAAATGTCTCCTCACATGGAGGTGAGGCAAGAGACTGAGGTATCCCCAGCACCCCCAAGTGAATGTTGCTGCCAATTAGACGGGTCACATGGGGAGGTAAGATCCAACGCTCTTGTTTCTAGACCAAACTGGTTGAAGCCAGGAGACTCCAGACGAATCGGGATACGAACCGCGCGCCAGTATTGTGTGTTGTGGCTTAAGGCTTGGACTGGCAGTTCTTCAACCAGGCGGGAAGACCAGAGACCAGGCAGTCAGTTGGGAGCCTCCAGCCTCACAAGTCCTCCTCTTCCGTCTGCGGTCACCTTTCTGTCAAGCCACGTCCGTCTGGCTTACACCATCGGTGTTTGTTGAGTCCTGAGGAGTGAGCATTGTGTAAGTATGGTCCGGGCCAGATTACCGGCGCCCTTACACTCTCCTCAGTGACAGATAACATGTACACACTCACGACTTTTCCTTATTCTCATGCATCAGATATAGACAAAAATGCAAGTCACAGCTTCGTGTCATCTTTTGCAGATGACACGAAAGTCACCATGAAAATTTTATGTACATGTAGAAGACATTGGAAAACTACGAGCTGATAATAACGTTTTCGACCTGGGCAGCAGAAAGTAACATGATTTTATTAGTGATAAATTCCACGTACTTAGGTACTTAAAAATGAGGACCTTAAACAAAATACAGCATAATCAAATCTGCCCATAGTGAGAAAGCAGCATGTAAAGAATCTGGGGGTAATGGTGTCTGACGACCTTACGTTTAGGGAGCATTACCAAGCAAATATTGCGTCAGGTAGGAAAGTGATAGACTGGATTACGAGAACCTTCACATCCTGGGGTCCCATCACAATGGTTGTACTCTTCAAGTCACTGGTGTTGTCCCGTCTTGAGTACTGCTCAGTACTCACTTCCCCCTTCACAGCAGGAGAGATTAACGAACTAGCGGGAATACAGAAAACATATATGCCTCAAATCTTTCAAAATGTCTTCACTAGAACGGAGACGAGAGAGATACAATTATATATACATAGAAAATACTGATTGGTCAGGTCCTAAATTTGCAAAATAAAATAACAACGTACTGGAGTGAACGATATGGAAGAAAATGCAGAATAGAACCAGTGAAGAGCAGAGGTGCCATAGGCACAATCAGAGAACACTGTATAAACATCAGAGGTCCGCGGTTGTTCAACGTCCTCCCAGCGAGCATAAGAAATATTGCCGGAACAAAATTGGAAGTCTTCTAGAAAAAATGTACAGTTCCAAGCTGTGGTGGATATGTGGGCCTGCGGGCCGCTTCAAACAACAGCTTGGTGGACCAAGTTCTCACAAGTCAAGCCTGGCTCCGTTTCGGGTTTGGGGAGTAGAACAACTCCCTGACAGAACTGGACAACCTGTTCTCTTAAAAATAACGTCGCTTTTGGCCGTTTGCCCGTATGGCCAAATATGGACGTAATTTGAAAAAAAATGAAAATAAATTTGGGATTTTATTTTTTCAACAACAGTAAGTTAAGGGTCCTCTGATAGGTTAGGTAGGCAGGAAATTCTCATAAAGTTTCAAAACGGTATGAAAAACGTTAATGAAAAGTTTCCTCTTCTAACCTGTCCGAGTAAGCCGGACGACTCAAACAGAAAACGGAACAGTACGTCACTTTTGTGAGTCGATTTCATTTCAAACTACGTCCAAATTTTGCCATAGCGCGCATATCAGCGAAAAGTGACGTTATTTTTAAGAGGACGGGTTTGCAACTCCAGGCACATCCAGGTACGCATGCTGTCCAGATAGGTGAAGGATAACCCGGTAATAGCAGTTGAATTTGACATAGAATGTATTATAACTTATATGGTAACTAAAGTCTATTTTATGTTATAGAAGCTGACCGGTGCTTTGGTGAGCCTGCCTACGTCCTCCCGTGAGTGTGTCAGGCCAGCACTTGACACACCTCAAGGCACTTGGCTGTGGACGTGTATAGTTGTTGTGTCAAGTGTTTCGTCATAATAAAGTGTCTGTAGGGTAGATAAAGTTTGTGAATACAACGAAGGGGGGAGAGTTGGTGGAAGAGAGGGAGGGGTGGATAGGAATAGATATGAGAGGGGGGGGAGTGTGGGAATGGGGGGCAGAGCCTATCCCTCCTAGTATCTGATATAATAATTAGAAAAAGCAGTGGTGGAAGGACTGTGTCCTGAGGTACAGAGCTCTTCACTGCACTTTGGACATGATTTTGATTGACTGTTACTCTTGCATTCTGTGCGACAGTAAATTTAATATCCATCGCTGTACTTTACCTGCTATTCCCACTGATCTCATTTTATTGACTGTTACTCCATGATTACACTTATCAAATGCCTTTACAAAGTTTGTGAAGAACACAACTGCTGTTTGTTTTTCTTCCAATGCTTCCGCGATTTTGACACAATGGTTGAGTAACTGTGAAAGGCAGGATCTTCCCGCTCTAAATACACGATGACCTGGACTGTGAAGTTCATTGTGCTCCATATTGTGCTTGTACACATGAGGCATTGTACACATTGCTTGTACACTATCTGGTAATTATCTGTTGAGCAACTTGGTCCCCTTCTGGTAGGTGCCAGACCTCGGGCTCTCACCTCTGGCAGTGTGCGGCTCCTCTTGCTGTGAGGTAATTATATGTATGAGGAGAAACCACAAGTAAATGTACAGGAAAATCCTTTGAAAGGTCGGGATGCCATCTTGAGGTTATCTTGAGACGATTTCGGGGCTTAGCGTCCCCGCGGCCCGGTCCTTGACCAGGCCTTCACAGTGCCTCAAGCTGTACCACCATAAGCACAGCTTGAGACCAGTGTAAACATCACAGGTCTACGACTCTTCAGTCTCCTGTCAACTAACGTAACAAATGTGGCTGGAACATCAGTGAAAGCTTTGAAGAGAGAACTGAATAGTTTGTGATCGAGTTACAGGAGCAGCCTGGCTGTGATGGCTGTGTGAACCTTAAGTGTACGGAGAAAAAAAGCCTAATAGATCAGGAAATCTATTAGTTCAGTTTAAATATTGTGAGGGTAAGCTGACTCCTGACTGTGACTGCCTGTGACTGACTCCTCAGTCACAGGCTGACTGTGGAGTCTTGTATTACAAAACAACGTATTACAGTCTCCTGTATGGAAGGCTCCGATCAAAACATAATTGCACAAACTTTATTATTGAAAGTGTTGGGATAAGTGAAGAGTACCTCTCTGGTGGGAAACAAACGGTGAGAGTGAGATAGACGTCGGGGTGGCGAGAGGTTACTAGTGAGGTCCCACACGAACCTGTTCTGGGACCCATGTTATTGTTCCTGATGCAGACAGTAGGAGCATGTGTGTCCCTGTTTTAGGGCCATATGAAACTAATGAAGCTGTGAGAAGAGTACAACATGCTGTAGTGCTGGGGTCCAGGGCGGACCCCTACACACATCAGGTAGTGCTGGGGTCCAGGGCGGACCACTACACACACCCGGTAGTGCTGGGGTCCAGGGCGGACCCCTACACACACCAGGTAGTGCTGGGGTCCAGGGCGGACCACTACACACACCCGGTAGTGCTGGGGTCCAGGGCGGACCCCTACACACACCAGGTAGTGCTGGGGTCCAGGGCGGACCACTACACACACTCGGTAGTGCTGGGGTCCAGGGCGGACCCCTACACACACCAGGTAGTGCTGGGGTCCAGGGCGGACCACTACACACACACCAGGTAGTGCTGGGGTCCAGGGCGGACCCCCTGCACACACCAGGTAGTGCTGGGGTCCAGGGCGAACCCCTACACACCCCCTACACGTGTTACCATCAACTTCTTTAATACAAGTGACGAGGAAGAACTGAAATTATGATGTGAAGGCGTTAAGTCACTATGACTATATAGCACTTGGAAGGTTATGAGGACCAGGAGCTGGGATATGAGGACAAGGAGCTGGGATATGAGGACAAGGAGCTGGGATATGAGGACAAGGAGCTGGGATATGAGGACAAGGAGCTGGGATATAAGGACAAGGAGCTGGGATATGAGGACAAGGAGCTGGGATATGAGGACAAGGAGTTGGGATATGAGGACAAGGAGCTGGGATATGAGGACAAGGAGCTGGGATATGAGGACAAGGAGCTGGGATATGAGGACAAGGAGTTGGGATATGAGGACAAGGAGCTGGGATATGAGGACAAGAAACTGGGATATGAGGACAAGAAGCTGGGATATGAGGACAACGACCTGGGATATGAGGACAAGGAGCTGGGATACGAGGACTTGTAGTTGGGATAAAGAAACAGAATGAATGAATGAACGATCCCCTACTTACTCGAACCATCCGGGATCTCGGGGATCGAACGTTGACCCTGCAAGAAGCGAGGCTGCCACTCTACCGACCAGTTCAAGTAGATGAGACACAAATAAATACAATTGGCTACAGGAACAAACTGTTAACTTTAACTTCGACGAGAAACTTCAGCAGAAAATGCATTGAAAACGTGAGAAACGAGCAGCGCCTAAATGAACCAGGATCTTCAAAACCAGGGATTGGGAGCTAAGGTTCGACCCTGCGAGCACATCTAGGTGGGTCCACCCTGGACCTGACACAGCTTGGGGATTCTGATTGGAATTGTTCATGTATAAAGTGATGAATTGGTCAAGTATACAGTGATAGGCATTGATCGTGTATACAAAGGCATTGATTATGTATACAGTGATATAAATGGTTATGTATACAGTGATATGAATGGTTATGTATACAGTGATATAAATCGTTATGTATACAGTGATATGAATGGTTATGTATACAGTGATATGAATGGTTATGTATACAGTGATATGAATGGTTATGTATACAGTGATATGAATGGTTATGTATACAGTGATATGAATGGTTATGTATACAGTGATAGACATTGCCGTGTTTATACTGATAAGAGTGGCGTGTATACAGTGGTAAGCACTTGTAATGACTGGGGTTGCAGACGATGAGTCGGGGTTGCAGACGATGAGTGACAATAACATGCCTGAGGACATAATGACCCAATCACCCATCTCAAGATGAGACACAAGAACGCTTCTTCATCTCTTGACGGATGGCTTGGTCATCATGACTGGCGTCTCACACAGGACCTGCAATTGCACCTTCCCCTTGCAATAGTCCACGAAGAGTTACCCTAAGAGCCAACAAGATATCAGTATAGCAGGGGCTAAGATAATTACTATAATATAATCTTGCTTCAGGGGTCGTTATCGTAGCCAAGCAACACTTGCTAGAGGGCTTAGAAGACTGCTGGGTCATACATAGGGCCTGACAGCTGAGTGGACAGCGCTCGGGGTTCGTAGTCCTGAGGTTCCGGGTTCGATCTCCGGTGGAGGCGGAAACAAATGGACAGTTTCTTTCACCCTGATGCTCCTGTCTACCTAACAGTAAATAGGTACCTGGGACTTAGACAGCTGCTACGGGCTGCTTGCTGGGGATGTGTAACAAAAAGGAGGCCTGGTCAAGGACCGGGCCGCGAGGACGCTAAGCCCCGAAATCATATCAAGATAACCTCAAGATAACCTCAAGACAGCCTACATCACATATGATGTGAGGCTGTGAGGCAGTTCTGTCCTTGAGATATGATGTCAAGCATCATTAAGTGAGCCAGAGAGGGAGGGAATTATCAGGGTAAAGCACCAAGCCATTACGACTATATAGCACTGGGAAGGGGTCAGGATAAGGATTAGGGATGGGACGGGGGGGGGGGAAGGGTGCCCAACCACTTGTGGACGGTCGGGGATTGAACGCCGACCTGCATGGAGCCTGACCGTCGCTCTACTGTCCATGTATACACGTGAATTGACCATGTATACAGTGGTGTGAATTGACCATGTCTACCCCTGTCCATGGAGAACATAAGAAAAAAATGTATATATGCTGGTTAGTATTGTAAATGTCTGGCCACCTTTGTGGCAGAAAATATAAAAAAAGGTTTACTCCCCGGGAGAAAATAATGTTTTTAGCCAGTAAAGTCTGAGTGGGTACAAGAAAGAAACCTTTAAAATCCGGTTTAAGATTCGCAATCTTGAATACTCTGTGACATCTTGTGCAAAAGAATTGGGTTGATGGGGGAACTTTTCTAGTTTCTTGAGTCGTTCAAGCAGTTTTTTTCCACTTGGACTGGTTGGTACAGCGACGGCCCTTGTATGGCGCAGGACGGGGGGTCATCGTTCGATCCCCGGTGACTTCAGTGACTGCAGTGCACCAATACTTCACTCTGTCCTCATATCTCAGCTTCTTGTCCTCATATTCCAGTTTATTGTCCCCATATCCCAGCTCCTTGTCCTCATATCCCAGCTTTTGTCCCCATATCCCAGCTCCTTGTCCCCATATCCCAGCTCCATAAGTCAGGGTTGACCTTGCCAGCCGTGAAGCAAACCAAACACATTTTGACGAGGATAACTCAATCTAAATATATTTTGGCGGCCCCAATTGTAATTTCTAGCGGCTTGGAATTTTCACTTTTGACGGGTCGCAATTTCCATTTTTTTTTTTGTCACCCCTTATTTAATTTTTGGCGGCCCGCATTCCATTTTCAGTGGAATGAATTTCGACCCCAATTTAACTAAATTTGTGAACGACCTTCCTAAGGGGCACATGACAATTAAGCAACTATTAGGTAAACGTTTAATGTAATATTTTGGAAGGTTGTCGTGTCTCAAGTACATATGGATCATTTAGGCTGTCAGAGCATGAGGCCGGCAGACGAATTCATGTGAGCTTGTGGAGGCTGGTAGGGTGACCACAGGAGGTAATCCTGGGAGGCCAGTATGTGCCCAGTCCTCTTAAGAGCCTCCATCAGTTATAGCCAGCTGGCAGTAACTTCAGTGCCCCGCCACAACTGTTGACGGAAGGTAAGGCAGAGCGAGGAGTTGGTGAGGAGGGCCCGAGGGTATGGCACTGATGCCATACTGGCTCAAGCAAGTGGGAGAATGTATGCTGTGTTCTGGAGGCTGGCTGGAGCAGGTCCTGGACGCCTCTCGCCAGGGTGACTGCTCGCTCCACACGCGTCGCTCACCTATGCTGGAATTTGTGAATTGATGGCCTAGTGGACCAAAGTTTGAGCCTAGTGGACCAAACTTTCACAATTCAAGCCTGGCCTCGGGCCGGGCATGGGGAGTAGAAGAATTCCCATAACCCCATCAACCAGGTATCAACCAGATATCAAGAGTAGTGTGTGTGTGTATTTACTATTTGTGTCTGCAGAATCGAGCTACTAGCTATAGGACCCCGCCTTTCTAACCAATTTATTTTTCATCTGTTATGTCTACTGAATATATTTACCTCTAACACACCAACACACACATACACACAGCAGTGACGGTTGAGAGGCGGGACCAAAGAGCCAGAGCTCAACCCCCGCAAGCACAATTCGGTGAGTACATACATCCCCTGCAAGCAGCTCGTAGCAGCTGTCTAACACCCAGGTACCTATTTATTGCTAGGTGAACAAACGCATCAGGATGAAAGAAACTTTGCCCATTTGTTTCTACCTCGCCGTGAATCGAAACCAGGCCGTTATGACTACGACCCCCCCCCCAACCTCTGTCCACTCAGCCGCGAGCCCCCCCCCCCCCCCTGGTGTGTGTGTGTGTATTCACCTAGTTGTACTTGTGGGGGTTGAGCTCTGTTCTTTCGGCCCGCCCCTCAACTGTCAATCAACTGCTATTAACTATTTTTTTGTCCCCCCCCCCCCCCACACACACACACATATGAGAGGTATGAGCTACGAGGAGAGACTACGGGAATTAAACCTCACTTCGTTGGAAGACAGAAGAGTTAGGGGGAACATGATCACCACATTCAAGATTCTCAAGGGAATCGACAGGGTAGATAAAGACAGTCTATTTAACACAAGGGGCACACGCACAAGGGGACACAGGTGGAAACTGAGTGCCCAAATGAGCCACAGAGATATTAGAAAGAACTTTTTTTAGTGTCAGAGTGGTTGACAAATGGAATGCATTAGGAAGCAATGTGGTGGAGGCTGACTCCATACACAGTTTCAAGTGTAGATATGATAGAGCCCAGTAGGCTCAGGAATCTGTACACCTGTTGATTGACGGTTGAGAGGCGGGACCAAAGAGCCAGAGCTCAACCCCCGCAAGCACAACTAGGTGAGTACACACCCGTAACCACCCAGGAAGCAGCCCGTAACAGCTGTATAACTCCCAGGTACCTATTTACTGCTAGGTAACAGGGGTATCAGAGTGAATGAAACTGCCCATTTTGTTTCTGCGATCACCGGGGAATGAACGCGGACTCTAAGATTACGAGCCCAGAGCGCTGTCCACTCAGCTATCAGGCCCCCTATATGTGTGTGTGTGCGCGCGTGCTGCAATGAAATGGCTTAACATTGGACCAGCAATTTGAGGCAGTCAAGTTGATCTCGAGAAACTTGAATTTTTGGAGACTGTATAAAGAGTGAAGGGAAGCTGGTCAGAGATTATGGGATCAGGAGCCTGGGTGGTGGTGTTAGGAAATGTAAATACTTGAGAATATTATATACACATATAATAATTTGGAACATAATTTGTTCCTTCCTAGAGTTTCCTTCCAACTCCGACGCCGGGCAGGAACCAAGTATGCCGCGGGCATTACCCCTCTGGATCGCCACACTGAGGCGCTGGAAGAGAAGACTTGCCGCTCTAGAGTCTCTTGTAGTTTCAATTAGCCTCGAACCAAGAGCCTTAAGAAACCTTCTTGCACTCTCTCCCTATGGACCACTGGGCGTACCCCTGGTTCTACTGAGAGGTAGAACCAACCAGAGGTAAGCGACGTACAACTAGGGGGTAGGGGAGGGTGAACCAGGTGCAATGGTGTTAGAACCATAAGTGTTTCCATGCTCCCTACTCCCTGCTCTGCCCCCTCCCCCCCAGCTTTGCACCTAAAGCGCCCCCCTCAAGTTATTATTAGGTGAGGGTAATTTAGTGGTGGGTAACCTTACAGTGGATGGTGGGCTGTTCTTGGACCTTCTTTCCTCTCTTTGTCCTCTTCCTTCTCATCTTCCTCCCCTCCTCGTTTTACCGTCTTCCAAGGTATCCTCTGTTGTCTGGAACAGTGCATAAAACAGTTGTGAGTAATGTAAGAGACATTAAGTCTGTGTAATCACCTTCCTTGTCGTATATGTTAGTGTGATGCCTTGTCTCTCCTGGTGTCCCCAGGCGTGCCCGGCCCCTTACCTTGCTATCATATGAACCTTAATGTATGCAAAGATACGGTGCGCTGAGCTCTTTTTTGTGCTAATTTACCCTTCCGTTGTTGGCCCGCCTGGCTGGCTCCGTCCCGTTGGTGGCCCGTTGGTGGCCCGCCTGGCTGGCTCCGTCCCGTTGGTGGCCCGTTGTTGGCCCGCCTGGCTGGCTCCGTCCCGTTGGTGGCCCGCCTGGCTGGCTCCGTCCCGTTGGTGGCCCGTTGGTGGCCCGCCTGGCTGGCTCCGTCCCGTTGGTGGCCCGTTGTTGGCCCGCCTGGCTGGCTCCGTCCTGTTGGTGGCCCGTTGGTGGCCCACCTGACTGTTGGTAATGGTCATGTTGACAGGTTGGTGATGCTGTATGTTGTGTGCTGCCTCAACCTTCCTCTCCCTGCCGCCCGCCCCTGGCCGCCTGCCGCCCGCCCCTGGCCGCCCTACATTACCCTGCCTCATCCTCTCGTGTCTACAAAACTTGCCGTTCTTCAGTGTGGACCTCGCCGTTAAGCGTAGTGCTCGCTGAAGCTTCTCCACACACACACACACACACACACACACACATATATTTACCTCGCCGCGTCCCACTTTAGCCGGAGTTTATGCTGTTAAATAACTCATCCAGTTGTGTGATTTTCCCGCTGGACTTACTAGCATAGCCACACCGTGGCCCAGCTGGTGGAGCCACACTGTGGCCCAGCTGGTGGAGCCACACCGTGGGCCAGCCGGTGGAGCCACACTGTGGCCCAGCTGGTGGATCCACACCGTGGGCCAGCTGGTGGAGCCACACTGTGGCCCAGCTGGTGGAGCCACACCCACCTTCACACAATTGAGGCAGCTGTGCAAGTCTCACGATGAAGACCACTGAACCACGGAGACATCAACCTCCACCTGCACCAGTATTAGCACACACGTCCGCCTGAGCCACCAGCTCTCACGAGGCACCGGTGGCCATTGACCTCTCAACTGATAGGTCGTGTTTTGTACGTTGTGGTAACCAACGTTTCAAATGCCACCTGCTGTGAAAAGTAACGGCTCGCAAATATATCAGTTTCCTATGCATGGGACTCGATAGGTTAGGTGGGTTGCTTGGGTGCGTCCGTTTCTGGTGGCATTATAAAACATTAGAGATTGTCTTATAAATGTTACGCTGTCTTGTCGAGGCTTAGAGTTGAGACTCGGTCATGTCTTGGCGAAGCTTAGATACTCAGAGTTCAGACTTAGCCATGAGTATTGTTTCCGCAACATGCAGACGGACTTAGGAGTAACTGACCCCAATAAATACCCATAATGAGATGACTCAAATTACTGAGTTACACAATCCTAGCGTCCTCTCACCACTGTATTACAGCTGTAACTGAACACTTTCAGTATGTAACATACAGTTAGCCACACACATGTAAGTGTGTAATTACGGAAAGAGGGCACCAATCCGGGAAGACTATGTAGCACTGTGAAATATCCACATTGTCACAGTGACATACTTACATTCAAGTAGACCTGGGTCTTGCAGACATCAACAAGACGTCAATGTAAATATTGGTTAATTCTTGAGCAGACCTTAAAGCAGCCCTCAGGTCGCGTGAGATGGACGCCCTGGCGCTACACTTAAGTACTTGTCCACAAATATAAATTATTGGCTGTAAATGTCACCGGCAACACAATATACTATTAACTTAAAGCCAGTTGGGGATGAGGGGAGTAATATGAACTATACAGGTAACTTAACTTATCAGTAACATCAAAATAAACCTAGCCACTGAAGACTAGTCTTTTATGAACGCTCAGCAATAATCTCCCAATGCAGTAATGGACTCAGTATGGGGACTCACTGTATGAATGCCTTCCAATGTGACCACTGGTGATGGTATCTTACGACACGGACCTGACGGCTGAGTGGACAGCGCTCGGGATTCGTAGTCGTAAGGTTCCGGGTTCGATCCCCGGCCGAGGCGGAAACAAATGGGCTGAATGTCCATTTTTACCTAGCAGTAGATAGATACCTGGGCGTTAGACAGCTGCTACGGGCTGTTTCTTGGGGGTATGTAACAAAAAAGAAGCCTGGTCGAGGACCGGGCCGCGGGGACGCTAAGCCCCGAAATCATCTCAAGGTAACCTCGTACCTAAAAAGATAGGTAGGTAACTGGCAGGCAGACAATAGACCCCTCCATCACACCTCCACGGGAGAATGGTGCCACATTTTCACACACCAGACCAACCAACCTAACCGGGCTATGGTGGATATGTGGGCCTGCGGGCCACTCCAAGCAACAGCCTGGTGGACCAACTTCTCACCAGTCAAGTAAATAAATAATAAATAAATATGTTTATTCAAGTAAGGTACATACATACAAGTGATGTTACATTAATGGATCAATATATAGATAGAGCTAGTACATACAATGCCTAAAGCCACTATTACGCAATGCGTTTCGGGCAGAAAGTCTGGCCTCGGGTCCGGCTTGGGGAGACCAACAATTACCAGAACCCCATCAAGGTACAACATGGACGACCCGCAGCTTGAACGCTCGTTTAATGTTAGAGTCAATTCCGTGTAAACCGTCCCAGAATGAAGGAATCGCCCCAACCAGCTCCCAGTGCTTGTGAAAAGTATAATTATCGACAGCATTCACACTGAGTTCACTTGACTCTTATTCTAGGGCCAGAAAATATTAAGGGTGACCCTTACTCAAATCGATGCAGTGTTACTCAGAGCAATAACCCGATGTCACCTTAGGTCTTGCTTCATGCAGGTCGGAGTTCAATCCCCGTCTGTCCAGGTGATTGGGCACCATTCCTTTCCTCCTTCCTATGCTAAATCATTATCCTGATCCCTTCAGTTGTCGTATAATCGTAATGGCTAGGGCATTACCTAGTGGTAATGTTCCGTTACCTTGGGGACCGGAACGTGTCGCTGTACTTCTCATCTACAGCTGTATACCAGAAAGTAGAGCAAGTCAATAGTAATGGCTGTACCAGGGAGCCCCAGCGTGTCCTGTCAACCTGCTCCTGGCTCTGTCTCCCCCCCCCACCCCCAGCGTGTCCTGTCAACCTGCTCCTGGCACTGTCTCCCCCCCCCCAGGCAACAACCCCAGCATGTCCTGTCAACCTGCTCCTGGCTCTGTCTCCCCCCCCCACCCCCAGCGTGTCCTGTCAACCTGCTCCTGGCACTGTCTCCCCCCCCCAGGCAACAACCCCAGCATGTCCTGTCAACCTGCTCCTGGCTCTGTCTCCCCCCCCCCCCCCCCCCCCCAGCGTGTCCTGTCAACCTGCTCCTGGCACTGTCTCCCCCCCCCCCCAGGCAACAACCCCAGCATGTCCTGTCAACCTGCTCCTGGCTCTGTCTCCCCCCCCACCCCCAGCGTGTCCTGTCAACCTGCTCCTGGCACTGTCTCCCCCCCCCCCAGGCAACAACCCCAGCATGTCCTGTCAACCTGCTCCTGGCTCTGTCTCCCCCCCCCTCCCCACCCCCAGCGTGTCCTGTCAACCTGATCCTGGCACTGTCTCCCCCCCCCCCCAGGCAACAACCCCAGCATGTCCTGTCAACCTGCTCCTGGCTCTGTCTCCACCCTCCCCTCCCCCTCCCCCCCCCCCCCAGGCAACAACCCCAGCGTGTTACCACACACTCCTTCAGTGCTAATTGCTGAATGAGTCACTCTGAACCGCATTCCACAGTTTGTAATTGTGTGTGCTTGTTGAGTTGTAAGTACTGGTTCTCAATGTTGAGTTCTGGCTAGTATGTTGTGAATGATCTTGTGCGTGCACGGCCCCAAGCTTTTCCAGCTGTGGTCCCAGACTGAGCTGTTGAACAGTAGCCACCTTATCCCCTCCCCCCACTCTATTGGGGGTCAGCTGCACCTTACCAAGCTTTCCCAACTTTTCTTCAAAAAGCCTTGTTAATATACAGTTGTTACATGTAAACACAAACACAGAGGGGGGGGGTCTGGTAGGTGAGTGGACAGTGCGCGGGACTCGTAATCCTGTGGCTCGGGTTCGATTCCCGGCGCCAGCAGAGACAAATGGGCATAGTTTCTTTCACCCTGATGCCCACAGAAAATAGGTACCTGGGAGTTAAACAGCTGTTAAGGGCTGCTTCCTGGGTGTGTGAGTGTGTGGGTGAAAAAAAACATTACTTAATAGTTAGTAATAGTTGATTGATTGACAGTTGACAGGCGGGCCGACATTTGAGAGACAGGCTTGTACTCAGTACTCAGCCTACTATGCAAGGCCCGATTTGCCTAATAAGCCAAGTTTACATGAATTAATTGTTTTTCGACTACCTAACCTAACGTAATTTTACTTTTTCGGCTACCTAACCTAACCTAACCTATAAAGATAGGTTAGGTTAGGTTAGGTAGGGTTGGTTAGGTTCGGTCATATATCTACGTTAATTTTAACTCCAATAAAAAGAAATTGACCTTATACATAATGAAATGGGTAGCTTTATCATTTCATAAGAAAAAAAATTGAGAAAATATATTAATTTAGAAAAACTTGGCTTATTAGGCAAATCGGGCCTTACATAGTAGGCCGAGTACGACGTTCTGGCTACTAGGTACAACATATATATATATATATATATATATATATATATATATATATATATATATATATATATATATAACTGAAAACTCACACCCCAGAAGTGACTCGAACCCATACTCCCACAACTGGTATGTACAGGGACGCCTTAATCCGCTTGACCATCACGACCGGACAAAAGGAAGTGATAGCCGAGGCTATATGAACCACTTCCCCGCCGGCACTCGGATGGTAATCTTGGGCATAGCATTTTATCAAATCACCTCATTCTTTGGGGCACACGTGAGGAACACAAATGCAAACAAGCCTGAATGGTCCCCAGGACTATATACAACTGAAAACTCACACCCCAGAAGTGACTCGAACCCATACTCCCACAACTGGTATGTACAGGGACGCCTTAATCCGCTTGACCATCACGACCGGACAAAAGGAAGTGATAGCCGAGGCTATATGAACCACTTCCCCGCCGGCACTCGGATGGTAATCTTGGGCATAGCATTTTATCAAATCACCTCATTCTTTGGGGCACACGTGAGGAACACAAATGCAAACAAGCCTGAATGGTCCCCAGGACTATATACAACTGAAAACTCACACCCCAGAAGTGACTCGAACCCATACTCCCACAACTGGTATGTACAGGGACGCCTTAATCCGCTTGACCATCACGACCGGACAAAAGGAAGTGATAGCCGAGGCTATATGAACCACTTCCCCGCCGGCACTCGGATGGTAATCTTGGGCATAGCATTTTATCAAATCACCTCATTCTTTGGGGCACACGTGAGGAACACAAATGCAAACAAGCCTGAATGGTCCCCAGGACTATATACAACTGAAAACTCACACCCCAGAAGTGACTCGAACCCATACTCCCACAACTGGTATGTACAGGGACGCCTTAATCCGCTTGACCATCACGACCGGACAAAAGGAAGTGATAGCCGAGGCTATATGAACCACTTCCCCGCCGGCACTCGGATGGTAATCTTGGGCATAGCATTTTATCAAATCACCTCATTCTTTGGGGCACACGTGAGGAACACAAATGCAAACAAGCCTGAATGGTCCCCAGGACTATATACAACTGAAAACTCACACCCCAGAAGTGACTCGAACCCATACTCCCACAACTGGTATGTACAGGGACGCCTTAATCCGCTTGACCATCACGACCGGACAAAAGGAAGTGATAGCCGAGGCTATATGAACCACTTCCCCGCCGGCACTCGGATGGTAATCTTGGGCATAGCATTTTATCAAATCACCTCATTCTTTGGGGCACACGTGAGGAACACAAATGCAAACAAGCCTGAATGGTCCCCAGGACTATATACAACTGAAAACTCACACCCCAGAAGTGACTCGAACCCATACTCCCACAACTGGTATGTACAGGGACGCCTTAATCCGCTTGACCATCACGACCGGACAAAAGGAAGTGATAGCCGAGGCTATATGAACCACTTCCCCGCCGGCACTCGGATGGTAATCTTGGGCATAGCATTTTATCAAATCACCTCATTCTTTGGGGCACACGTGAGGAACACAAATGCAAACAAGCCTGAATGGTCCCCAGGACTATATACAACTGAAAACTCGTCCCTGTACATACCAGTTGTGGGAGTATGGGTTCGAGTCACTTCTGGGGTGTGAGTTTTCAGTTGTATATAGTCCTGGGGACCATTCAGGCTTGTTTGCATTTGTGTTCCTCACGTGTGCCCCAAAGAATGAGGTGATTTGATAAAATGCTATGCCCAAGATTACCATCCGAGTGCCGGCGGGGAAGTGGTTCATATAGCCTCGGCTATCACTTCCTTTTGTCCGGTCGTGATGGTCAAGCGGATTAAGGCGTCCCTGTACATACCAGTTGTGGGAGTATGGGTTCGAGTCACTTCTGGGGTGTGAGTTTTCAGTTGTATATAGTCCTGGGGACCATTCAGGCTTGTTTGCATTTGTGTTCCTCACGTGTGCCCCAAAGAATGAGGTGATTTGATAAAATGCTATGCCCAAGATTACCATCCGAGTGCCGGCGGGGAAGTGGTTCATATAGCCTCGGCTATCACTTCCTTTTGTCCGGTCGTGATGGTCAAGCGGATTAAGGCGTCCCTGTACATACCAGTTGTGGGAGTATGGGTTCGAGTCACTTCTGGGGTGTGAGTTTTCAGTTGTATATAGTCCTGGGGACCATTCAGGCTTGTTTGCATTTGTGTTCCTCACGTGTGCCCCAAAGAATGAGGTGATTTGATAAAATGCTATGCCCAAGATTACCATCCGAGTGCCGGCGGGGAAGTGGTTCATATAGCCTCGGCTATCACTTCCTTTTGTCCGGTCGTGATGGTCAAGCGGATTAAGGCGTCCCTGTACATACCAGTTGTGGGAGTATGGGTTCGAGTCACTTCTGGGGTGTGAGTTTTCAGTTGTATATAGTCCTGGGGACCATTCAGGCTTGTTTGCATTTGTGTTCCTCACGTGTGCCCCAAAGAATGAGGTGATTTGATAAAATGCTATGCCCAAGATTACCATCCGAGTGCCGGCGGGGAAGTGGTTCATATAGCCTCGGCTATCACTTCCTTTTGTCCGGTCGTGATGGTCAAGCGGATTAAGGCGTCCCTGTACATACCAGTTGTGGGAGTATGGGTTCGAGTCACTTCTGGGGTGTGAGTTTTCAGTTGTATATAGTCCTGGGGACCATTCAGGCTTGTTTGCATTTGTGTTCCTCACGTGTGCCCCAAAGAATGAGGTGATTTGATAAAATGCTATGCCCAAGATTACCATCCGAGTGCCGGCGGGGAAGTGGTTCATATAGCCTCGGCTATCACTTCCTTTTGTCCGGTCGTGATGGTCAAGCGGATTAAGGCGTCCCTGTACATACCAGTTGTGGGAGTATGGGTTCGAGTCACTTCTGGGGTGTGAGTTTTCAGTTGTATATAGTCCTGGGGACCATTCAGGCTTGTTTGCATTTGTGTTCCTCACGTGTGCCCCAAAGAATGAGGTGATTTGATAAAATGCTATGCCCAAGATTACCATCCGAGTGCCGGCGGGGAAGTGGTTCATATAGCCTCGGCTATCACTTCCTTTTGTCCGGTCGTGATGGTCAAGCGGATTAAGGCGTCCCTGTACATACCAGTTGTGGGAGTATGGGTTCGAGTCACTTCTGGGGTGTGAGTTTTCAGTTGTATATAGTCCTGGGGACCATTCAGGCTTGTTTGCATATATATATATATATATATATATATATATATATATATATATATATATATATATATATATTTATATATTTATAGACACACACACACACACACACACACACACACACACACACACACACACACACACACACTAGCTGTACCCGGCCACGCGTTGCTGTGGCTCAGCAACGCATGAGCCACAGAAACCTTCCCTGTCCCCCAGTCATCCCCACCATTTCCCCCTCCCCCATCCCCTCGTCCTTCCCACTATCCCCACCATCTCCTACTCCTGTCCTCTCGTCCCCATCATTCCCCGCTCCTTCGTTCGATGCATTCCCAAATGATCTGATGTTCCCATGAGAAAATTGGCAACATCAAAAGATCTGATGTTCCCATCACTGAGATATAAGAAAAGGAGGTAAAAAAAAAAAGAAATGAAAAGCAATGAAAAAAATAAACAAATAAACTATACTCAAGAAATGAACGGTATGGTAAACAACACAGCTCAATTCCAACGCATTGTCGCACAAAATAATTAAATCAAAATGAAAATAATCGAAATCTATGAAAATTCTATTTATCAATGAAATCGGAAACATTGAAATGGAATCGTAACATATTTAGTATAGCGTGTGTTGCTCTTATGTGTAACAGATGGCGCTGTTTCTTCAAAAAAAAAAGCATGTTTTTACCTGTCACAGGTGTGGCATCTATATAGCAGGTATATAAAAACATGCACGTATTCATATGGAACGTTTTGTCAAAACTTCAAAGCAATCGGTGAAGAACTTTCGGGATTACAGTGTGTTTTGCTCTTACGTCCAACAGATGGCGCTGTTTTTCAAAAAAGCATGTTATTTCCTTTCACAGGTGAGGCAAGTATATAGTAGGTATATAAACACACGCGCCTATTTGACTGCAACGTTGTGTCAAATTTTCAAAACAATCAATAAAGAGGTTTCGAAGATTTTCCTGACATGACAAACACAGCTTTTCAAAAAAGTATGTTTTTTCCCGTCACAGACCTGCCATCTATATAGTATGTATGTAAAAACCCGCTCGAATGCGAATGGAACGTTGTGTGAAAATTTCAAAGCAATCGGTGAAGAACTTTCGGAGATTAGCGATTTTGAACAAACGAACATTTATATTTTTTTTATATAGATATATACGAGAAAGGCCATAGATCACTAAGAACTGAATGCACAGGCCATAGATCACTAAGAACTCTATATGACCCGGCCAGGATCCGTTGACCGGACCGGACCATTGATCGTCTCGCATCATTGATCTGAGACGATCAATGGTCCGGTCCGGTCACGGTACTGTGTACGTTAATTCTCTTTTATATCACAAAAGAGTGTGTCTGTTTGTTTCGGTCCAAGGTTAAAGGCCAGAGGCTGGGGTTAGTCTTGCGCAACTTTCAAAGATGAATCATTGTGGGTATGGGAGAGTCATAGGTCAGTCGGAGGTTGACTGTAGTGACACACGTAAAGAAATATTAACATCAACAGCAAAGTCCCTTACGATTTTCATGGTCTGAAATATTATCAGGGGATGCACTTTCCATAGAGTTTTGATACTGGTGCTGGGTCGTGATCTCACACATTACCAGGCACACAGGCGCTGTCCTAGGGTCCGGGGAGCGATCCCCGCCGGAGGCGGAAACAAATGGGCAGAGTTTCTTTCACTCTGATACGTCTATTCACCTAGCAGTAAATAGGTATCTGGGAGGACCTGCAGCCCGTAGCAGCTGCTTCCTGGGTGTGTGTGTGTGGGGAAAAAAAATAGTTGATTGATTGACAGGTGAGAGGCAGGCTCCAGAGAGCCAGAGCTCAACCATCGTAAGCGCAACTAGGTGACTTCTTCCCACTATGAGAGGGAAGAAGAAGAAGAAAGGGGGATGTAAAGGAGATAGGGGAGGAGAGGGTGGAAAATGGAGAAAGGGGAGAGGTGAAAGAGGGTAGAGTGGGTAGGAACGAGGTAATGCTCGGAAAGAAGGGGGCAGGATTGAGGGAGAAAAGTGGAGAGGGGAAGAGAGAGGGTAATAGGGGGAAGAGAGATGAGACAGGAAGGAGATTGGGGGGGGGGGAGAGACTCAGCATTAGCCAGACACACCGTCTAGTATATCTATAAAAGATAATATTTGTCCGAGGTTGAAAATAAAGTTCACTGCGGGCTCACCATAGCCCGTGCTACTTGCCCCGCTCCTGTGCCAGGTAAGTTCACTACGGGCTCACCATAGCCCGTGCTACTTGAATATTTTTGCTCCAGGTAGCGAATCTTAAACAACAAACAACAACAACCGAGGTTGAAGACCAGATGCTTAGGGCTAGTCTCCCTTAACTTTTCTAGATAACACATGGGTGTAAGGGAGTGTCATAGGCTAGTCGGGGTTTGCCCCAGTGCCATACTTTAAGAAATATCTACATCTCTAACGACCTCCCTCCCTGCGATTTTCATGAAAATCTGAAATAGAGGTTGTCTTTCCGTTGAGTTATTTAGCAGCTTTTACAGTGCTTTGTAATAATCAATTTTCAGAGAGAGAGAATACTGATACTCTAAATAAATTCTAAGTCAGAGGTAAAATATATACAAGTTAGCTTGAGCATTGAACTACCCGGTTAAGAACCAAGAGGAAGGAGGTGAAGTATAAGGTGCCTTATGGGACAGTAGACCTAAATTCTTACTGTTCTTATGAAGGCTGAGGCAGAGAATATTCTGCCTGGGTATAAGGTGCCTTATGGGACAGTAGACCTAAATTCTTACTGTTCTTATGAAGGCTGAGGCAGAGAATATTCTGCCTGGGTATAAGGTGCCTTATGGGACAGTAGACCTAAATTCTTACTGTTCTTATGAAGGCTGAGGCAGAGAATATTCTGCCTGGGTATAAGGTGCCTTATGGGACAGTAGACCTAAATTCTTACTGTTCTTATGAAGGCTGAGGCAGAGAATATTCTGCCTGGGTATAAGGTGCCTTATGGGACAGTAGACCTAAATTCTTACTGTTCTTATGAAGGCTGAGGCAGAGAATATTCTGCCTGGGTATAAGGTGCCTTATGGGACAGTAGACCTAAATTCTTACTGTTCTTATGAAGGCTGAGGCAGAGAATATTCTGCCTGGGTATAAGGTGCCTTATGGGACAGTAGACCTAAATTCTTACTGTTCTTATGAAGGCTGAGGCAGAGAATATTCTGCCTGGGTATAAGGTGCCTTATGGGACAGTAGACCTAAATTCTTACTGTTCTTATGAAGGCTGAGGCAGAGAATATTCTGCCTGGGTATAAGGTGCCTTATGGGACAGTAGACCTAAATTCTTACTGTTCTTATGAAGGCTGAGGCAGAGAATATTCTGCCTGGGTATAAGGTGCCTTATGGGACAGTAGACCTAAATTCTTACTGTTCTTATGAAGGCTGAGGCAGAGAATATTCTGCCTTGGTCTTGTAGATGGTATAACTTGTACCAGAGTGTGAACTGGCTGCTATCACTTGTTTGAGGTTGTTTCATATGTACTCTTTCGTCAGTGTTTGATCTTTTATTGTTAATATATCCGTCGGTTATTCCAGTGCTGTTGGTCAGGATATCTCTGGTGATGATCTGGGTGGGTGTAGACGTTATCTGTTATGTGAAGGAGCCTCGTTTTGTGTGTAGTGTGAGGCACCTTGAAAGATAGGTGATAGTTTGCCTGTATATTGAGCTTGCTGGGGGCTCACACGTGCATGTGAAGACCAAGTTGATACTCGTGTCTTGGAAGGCTTTACCCTTGGTGTCGGGAGGGTTCTTCCTGAGCAAGTTGGTCTTCTTGGCTTTATAGTACATTATCAACTCTATCTTCTGGTAAGTGACATTGTCACGTTTCTATCAGTAATGTCTCTCAGGACTCTTTCCTCCGTCTTATGGACCGTGGAAGTGATAAGTTCTTATAAACACACATAATAGGGGGGGGGGGGGAATGGTAATGTATTGTTGGCCGTTTCATCACTGGAAGGTCGCTGGAACTGGAAGGTCGCTGGAACTGGAAGATCCGCTGGAACTGGAAGGTCGCTGGAACTGGAAGATCCGCTGGAACTGGAAGGTCGCTGGAACTGGAAGATCCGCTGGAACTGGAAGATCCGCTGGAACTGGAAGATCCGCTGGAACTGGAAGGTCGCTGGAACTGGAAGATCCGCTGGAACTGGAAGGTCGCTGGAACTGGAAGATCCGCTGGAACTGGAAGGTCGCTGGAACTGGAAGATCCGCTGGAACTGGAAGATCCGCTGGAACTGGAAGGTCGCTGGAACTGGAAGATCCGCTGGAACTGGAAGGTCGCTGGAACTGGAAGATCCGCTGGAACTGGAAGGTCGCTGGAACTGGAAGATCCACTGGAACTGGAAGGTCGCTGGAACTGGAAGATCGCTGGTGCTGGAAGGTCGCTGGAACTGGAAGATCCGCTGGAACTGGAAGGTCGCTGGAACTGGAAGATCCGCTGGAACTGGAAGATCCGCTGGAACTGGAAGATCCGCTGGAACTGGAAGGTCGCTGGAACTGGAAGATCCGCTGGAACTGGAAGGTCGCTGGAACTGGAAGATCCGCTGGAACTGGAAGGTCGCTGGAACTGGAAGATCCACTGGAACTGGAAGGTCGCTGGAACTGTAAGATCGCTGGTGCTGGAAGGTCGCTGGAACTGGAAGATCCGCTGGAACTGGAAGGTCGCTGAAACTGGAAGGTCGCTGGTGCTGGAAGGTCGCTGGAACTGGAAGGTCGCTGGAACTGGAAGGTCGCTGGAACTGGAAGATCCGCTGGAACTGGAAGGTCGCTGGAACTGGAAGGTCGCTGGAACTGGAAGCTCCGCTGGAACTGGAAGGTCGCTGGAACTGGAAGATCCGCTGGAACTGGAAGGTCGCTGGAACTGGAAGGTCGCTGGTGCTGGAAGGTCGCTGGAACTGGAAGGTCGCTGGAACTGGAAGGTCGCTGGTGCTAGAAGGTCGCTGGAACTGGAAGATCCGCTGGAACTGGAAGGTCGCTGGAACTGGAAGATCCGCTGGAACTGGAAGGTCGCTGGAACTGGAAGGTCGCCGGAACTGGAAGGTCGCTGGTGCTGGAAGGTCGCTGGAACTGGAAGATCCGCTGGAACTGGAAGGTCGCTGGAACTGGAAGGTCGCTGGTGCTGGAAGGTCGCTGGAACGGGAAAATCCGCTGGAACTTTAAGGTCGCTGGTGCCGGAAGGTCGCCGGAACTGGAAGGTCGCTGGTGCCGGAAGGTCGCTGGAACTGGAAGGTCGCTGGTGCTGGAAGGTCGCTGGAACTGGAAGGTCGCCGGAACTGGAAGATCCGCTGGAACTGGAAGATCCGCTGGAACTGGAAGACCCGCTGGAACTGGAAGGTCGCTGGAACTGGAAGGTCGCCGGAACTGGAAGGTCGCTGGAACTGGAAGGTCGCTGGAACTGGAGGGTCGCTGGAACTGGAAGAACGTTGGTACTAAAAGGTCGTTGGAACTGGAAGGTCGCTGGAACTGGAAGGTCGCCGGAACTGGAAGGTCGCTGGAACTGGAAGGTCGCCGGAACTGGAAGGTCGCCGGAACTGGAAGGTCGCTGGAACTGGAGGGTCGCTGGAACTGGAAGAACGTTGGTACTAAAAGGTCGTTGGAACTGGAAGGTCGCTGGAACTGGAAGGTCGCCGGAACTGGAAGGTCGCTGGAACTGGAAGGTCGCCGGAACTGGAAGGTCGCTGCAACTGGAAGGTCGTTGGAACTAAAAGGTCGCTGGAACTGGAAGATCCGCTGGAACTGGAAGGTCGCTGGAACTGGAAGGTCGCTGGTGCTGGAAGGTCGCTGGAACTGGAAGGTCGCTGGAACTGGAAGGTCGCTGGTGCTAGAAGGTCGCTGGAACTGGAAGATCCGCTGGAACTGGAAGGTCGCTGGAACTGGAAGATCCGCTGGAACTGGAAGGTCGCTGGAACTGGAAGGTCGCCGGAACTGGAAGGTCGCTGGTGCTGGAAGGTCGCTGGAACTGGAAGATCCGCTGGAACTGGAAGGTCGCTGGAACTGGAAGGTCGCTGGTGCTGGAAGGTCGCTGGAACGGGAAAATCCGCTGGAACTTTAAGGTCGCTGGTGCCGGAAGGTCGCCGGAACTGGAAGGTCGCTGGTGCCGGAAGGTCGCTGGAACTGGAAGGTCGCTGGTGCTGGAAGGTCGCTGGAACTGGAAGGTCGCCGGAACTGGAAGATCCGCTGGAACTGGAAGATTCGCTGGAACTGGAAGACCCGCTGGAACTGGAAGGTCGCTGGAACTGGAAGGTCGCCGGAACTGGAAGGTCGCTGGAACTGGAAGGTCGCTGGAACTGGAGGGTCGCTGGAACTGGAAGAACGTTGGTACTAAAAGGTCGTTGGAACTGGAAGGTCGCTGGAACTGGAAGGTCGCCGGAACTGGAAGGTCGCTGGAACTGGAAGGTCGCCGGAACTGGAAGGTCGCCGGAACTGGAAGGTCGCTGGAACTGGAGGGTCGCTGGAACTGGAAGAACGTTGGTACTAAAAGGTCGTTGGAACTGGAAGGTCGCTGGAACTGGAAGGTCGCCGGAACTGGAAGGTCGCTGGAACTGGAAGGTCGCCGGAACTGGAAGGTCGCTGCAACTGGAAGGTCGTTGGAACTAAAAGGTCGCTGCAACTGGAAGATCCGCCGGAACTGGAAGGTCGCTGGAACTAAAAGGTCGCTGCAACTGGAAGGTCGTTGGAACTAAAAGGTCGCTGCAACTGGAGGGTCGCTGGAGCTGGAAACATGAGGTGTTGCCTGTGACACTAATGAGAAAGAAGCGTCCTGCGGCAAGCAACATGATCCCCCCCCCCACGCCAGGCGACAGGTGTGAGACAGGCGCAGACAGCAAGAAGGACAGGGAGGGACAGACAGCAAGACGGACAGGGAGGGACAGACAGCAAGAAGGACAGGTAGTGACAGACAGCAAGAAGAACAGGGATGGACAGACAGCAAGAAGGACAGGTAGTGACAGACAGCAAGAAGGACAGGTAGTGACAGACAGCAAGACGGACAGGTAGTGACAGACAGCAAGAAGGACAGGGAGGGACAGACAGCAAGAAGGACAGGTAGTGACAGACAGCAAGAAGGACAGGGAGAGACGGTCTCTCTCTCCACATCGCTTCACTAAACAAAGACAATTGAGCTCTGGAAGAGCATGGGAGGACCTGGTAGAACACGCAGACCCTCGCTAAACTTACTGGAAACTCGTCTTATCTCGCAGAACTTCCCCAAAAATCTGTGTAAACTATGCAGACTCTCAGACAAAATGTATAAGAGGCCGAGAAAGGGCCTCTAGTATACATTTTGTGTTAGCATATTTTAACACACATTAATAATCAAATTCATTTGAAGCAAATACTGACTTGTATAATTTAATATGAGTTTTTGACGTGCTTACTTGTGACTGGAAGAATATTTGTTTAATGCTGGTTAATAAAAGTGTAAATGAATCATCTTATATAGTAAGGGTTTAGTTATTGTAAGACCTTGGGTTGATTATGCTTTGTTAGGCTTGGTTAGATGTTTGGTCCGGCACTAACTACCCTATTGTGGTGGTGGTAGTTGGGCACTAACTACCCTAATATGGTGGTGGTAGTCGAGCACTAACTACACTATTGTGGTGGTGGTGGTAGTCGAGCACTAACTACACTATTGTGGTGGTGGTGGTCGAGCACTAACTACCCTATTGTAATGGTGGTAGGTGTGACAAGTGTATGGCACCACGAAGCCACACTCTAATACTAGTCTACCAAACACAAAAAAATGTAATATATTAAAGAAATCCGGCGGAAGGAAAACTGAATATTTTTTCCTCCTTTGACGTTGACGAAATTAGGCCGCGAGATAAGAAAGAAGCGGAGCCATCTTGTGATCATTTATGAGCGACGGGTAAGGTAGAGGGACGAGGCTGGCAGACGTCTTGGAGAGGCTGCCGGCTACCACCACAACCCCCCCCCCACAACCCCCCCCCCCACAACCCCCCCCCCACAACCCCACCACAACCCCGCCCCCACAACCCCACCACAACCCCCCCCCCACAACCCCCCCCACAACCCCCCCCCCACACACACAAAACGTACGAACGTATTACGGCCCACACATAAAGAGCCAAGACGGAATGTGCTGCCACTCTGGCGGTGGTGTTTTTCCTGTGGTAAAGTCACGGTGTCGTAAGGTGTAGGTGGACTAGTTAGTAGAGGTAGACTGAGGGCATGGGGGAGGGGACTGTATAGGTGGCCTTGGGGAGGTGGGGGGAGACACGAGACAAGGCGCACGAGGAAAGCAATACATTTGTCTGGAGATGTTGGTCGTGGAGGATCTTCCCAGCTGGCTATAAAGTGTGGGGAAGGTGTTGGACGCCTGGTTATGGCCTCCGTGTTGACGTGATGGGCTAGAGGCGGACAGGGGCAGAGAGACACGGTTTTAGGGTGTTATTAGAATGTTGTTACAACCTGCTTTATTGGTTGTTACAACCTGCTTTATTGGTTGTTACAACTTCTTTGGGGGGTGTTAAAGCTTGTTCGAACGTTGTAGTTACGTCGTAGTTTCTCGTCTTGTGTTTGGCAGGAAACTATTTTTTATTTTATTTATATATACAAGAGTTCTTGCATTCTTGTACAGCCACTAGCACGCATAGCGTTTAGGGCAGGGCCTTAATCTTAATTTTTACACACACACACACACACACACACACACACACACACACACACACACACACACACACACACACACACACACACACACACACACACACACACACACACACACACACACACACACACACACACACATACACACACACACACATACACACATACACACACACACACACACACACACACACACACACACACACACTTGTTGTTTCTTGTTGTTTCTGATATATGTAAATGATCTCCCGGAGGGTATCGATTCATTTCTCTCAATGTTTGCGGACGATGCTAAAATTATGAGAAGGATTAAAACAGAAGAGGACTGTTTGAGGCTTCAAGATTGGGGGTTGATATCACGCCAGACCTGTCTCCTGCAGCACATATCAAGCGGATAACATCAGCGGCATATGCCAGGCTGGCCAACATACGAACGGCATTCAGAAACTTGTGTAAAGAATCATTCAGAACTTTGTATACCACATATGTCAGGCCAATCCTGGAGTATGCAGCCCCAGCATGGAGTCCATATCTAGTCAAGGATAAGACTAAACTGGAAAAGGTTCAAAGGTTTGCCACCAGACTAGTACCCGAGCTGAGAGGTATGAGCTACGAGGAGAGACTACGGGAATTAAACCTCACTTCGCTGGAAGACAGAAGAGTTAGGGGGGACATGATCACCACATTCAAGATTCTGAAGGGGATTGATAGGGTAGATAAAGACAGTCTATTTAACACAAGGGGAACACGCACAAGGGGACACAGGTGGAAACTGAGTGCCCAAATGAGCCACAGAGATATTAGAAAGAACTTTTTTAGTGTCAGAGTGGTTGACAAATGGAATGCATTAGGAAGTGATGTGGTGGAGGCTGACTCCATACACAGTTTCAAGGGTAGATATGACAGAGCCCGATAGGCTCATGAATCTGTACACCTGTTGATTGACGGTTGAGAGGCGGGACCAAAGAGCCAGAGCTCAACCCCCGCAAACACAACTAGGTGAGTACAAGACCTGTCTCCTGCAGCACATATCAAGCGGATAACATCAGCGGCATATGCCAGGCTGGCCAACATACGAACGGCATTCAGAAACTTGTGTAAAGAATCATTCAGAACTTTGTATACCACATATGTCAGGCCAATCCTGGAGTATGCAGCCCCAGCATGGAGTCCATATCTAGTCAAGGATAGACTAAACTGGAAAAGGTTCAAAGGTTTGCCACCAGACTAGTACCCGAGCTGAGAGGTATGAGCTACGAGGAGAGACTACGGGAATTAAACCTCACTTCGCTGGAAGACAGAAGAGTTAGGGGGGACATGATCACCACATTCAAGATTCTGAAGGGGATTGATAGGGTAGATAAAGACAGTCTATTTAACACAAGGGGAACACGCACAAGGGGACACAGGTGGAAACTGAGTGCCCAAATGAGCCACAGAGATATTAGAAAGAACTTTTTTAGTGTCAGAGTGGTTGACAAATGGAATGCATTAGGGGGTGATGTGGTGGAGGCTCACTCCATACACAGTTTCAAGTGTAGATATGACAGAGCCCGATAGGCTCAGGAATCTGTACACCTGTTGATTGACGGTTGAGAGGCGGGACCAAAGAGCCAGAGCTCAACCCCCGCAAACACAACTAGGTGAGTACACACACATACACACACATACACACATACACACATACACACATACACACACACACACACACACACACACACACACACACACACACACACACACACACACACACACACACACACACACACACACACACACACACACACACACACACACACGTACGTACCACCAGTCTTGATAAACTATTCAACACTGGTGGGACGCGAACAAGGGGACACAGGTGGAGACTGAGTGCCCAAATGAGCCACAGAGACGTTAGAAAGAACTATTTCAGTGTCAGAGTAGTTAACGGATGGAATGCACTAGGCAGTGCAGGCGATGAGTCACAATAACGTGGCTGAAGTATGTTGACCAGACCACACACTAGAAGTTGAAGGGACGACGACGTTTCGGTCCGTCCTGGACCATTCTCAAGTCGATTGTCGACTTGAGAATGGTCCAGGACGGACCGAAACGTCGTCGTCCCTTCAACTTCTAGTGTGTGGTCTGGTCAGCATTAGGCAGTGTTGTGGTGGAGCAACCCGTTCTCGCACTTGCTTATAGTCAATATTGGCTTATTTAATAAGTGCATATGTGACATACTAATTGATTGTGAATATTTTAGTTTACCTTGAAAAGCTTCATAGAAAACACCGACATCTCCTAACCTTCTTAGTATCTTAAGATAAGCATCTTATTGCTTCTTATTTACAATTATTACTTAATCTATCAACGAAGTAATAAGATGCTTATCTTAACATACTAAGAAGGTTAGGTAAGGTCAGTGTTTTCTATGAAGCTTTTCAAGGTGAACTAAAATATTCACAATAAATTAGTATGTCACATATGCACTTACTTAATAAGTCAATATTGACTATAAAAAGTGCGAGAACGGGTTGGGTAGAGGCTGACTCCATACACAGTTTCAAATGTAGATATGATACAGCCCAATAGGCGCAGGAACCTGTACACCAGTTGATTGACAGTTGAGAGGTGGGACCAAAGAGCCAGAGCTCAACCCCCGCAAGCACAAATAGGTGAGTACACACCCCCAGGAAGCAGTCCGTAGCACCAGGTAGGTAGTTAGAAGCAGTCTAACTACCAGGTACCTCTTTTTTTCTAGGTGGTCAGGGACATGAGGGTGAAAGAAACTGTCTATTTGTTTCCGCCTCCGCTGGGGATCGAACCCGGACCGTTAGGACTACGAACCTCGAGCCCTGTCCACTCAGCTGCTGGGGCCCCTGCAGGGCTCTGCTACCAGCACCGCCTCCTGGCTTGGTGTTGACACTTGCTGATGGTGTGTGGCCTTAGGGCCGAGCTGGCAAGGGGGGTGGCGGTCCATCTGCTCCCCCCCCCCCCTGTGAGGAACAGGGATACGGTTGACCTCGAGTTCGACTAGGTTTCGTACCCGGCTGTGGAGGTGGCTTCTGGGAGTTGTTCTACTCCCCAAGCCCGGCCCGAGGCCAGGCTTGACTTTTGAGAGTTTGGTCCACCAGGCTGTTGCTTAGAGCGGCCCGCAGGCCCACATACCCACCACAGCCCGGTTGGTCCGACACTCCTTGAAGAAAAGTATCTAGTTTCCTCTTGAAGATGTCCACGGTTGTTCCGGCAATATTTCTTATGCTCGCTGGGAGGGTGTTGAACAGCCGCGGACCTCTGATGTTTATACAGTGTTCTCTGATTGTGTCTATGGCACCTCTGCTCTTCACTGGTTCTATTCTGCTGCGTGTTCCCGTGGCGAAGGTCTGTGGGGTGCAGCTGCTTGCTGAGCGCCGGGCTGTGGTGAAGTTTGGCTCCTCGGCGGCGTCTGTGAATAGGAATGTTGTGGACCCGTATGATGGACGCTCTTGTCAGCTGGACGCTCCTGTCAGCTCCCTGATGGTTGCAGAAGCGTGATTTAAATTTAAATTTTGCCCCGAGGGGCGAGTTTATTGGGCAGCGCCACTCATCTTGTGAGTGAACATACCGCCATAGCAGAATGTACAACACTCCCCAATAGGAAGAAAACCCGCTGGGTTGTTCATCCTGTCACTTGTACCCAGACACAGCTGGGACTTTAACTGTCTCAAGTGAACAGCTCCTCAAACAAGAAGATTAACATTTATCAACCCTTAAAAGCTTACGTTATCTTGCGGGTGCAAAATGGGGAAATCTTTTAAGAACAGTATCAATATTTGACAAATAGTGTTTTCCTAACTCAAACAATGTGGGGTTTATTATTCTACAGTTATTCCTAATGTCTCTCAGGTGTTCACATTCACGTAGATAGTGGTCAAGGCGGTGTCCATCACTCTCACCACAGATTCTGCAACTTCGCTGATCAACTGTTGTTTCCATTCCAAATCTCCATGGATATTTGTATCCAAGACGGATTCTCGCTATTACAGATTCTCTCACTCGTCGTCCTCCTCTTCGGCCATACTGATTGGGATTGCCAGCTGCAACCATGTTGTACCATCGTACAGATTCACTGGTTTGTGCTTCTATCCTCCTTTCCTCAGTTACCTTGTCACGGTGATGTTGCCTGATAATACCTCTAATTTGTAGTTGAGTCTTGGGTATGAAGTATTCAATATGGTCTCCTTCAGCGCCTTCAGCAGCCAGCACATCTGCTCGTTCATTCCCACATATTCCAACATGGGAGGGGATCCACAGAAACTTGATGACTCTTCCCTGATTGGTAAGTACTCTCACAGCTCTCTTGATTTCAGCGACTATTGCAAGATTTTCTGCCTGATTTTTACTTAGGCTTTGCAGTGCTGCTTTTGAATCGGTGCAAATCACTGCACCATTAGTGTTCCGTTCAAGAAACCTTAACGCCATAACAATGGCAGTTAGCTCTGCTTGCGTTGAAGAGGCATAGTTCTCAATACGTGCTTTTTCTTCATTTCTGCGTTGGAAGGTATTATCCTTGATTACCGTGTATGCTGCACCAGCCCTGCCATTGATAGGATTAGATGACCCGTCAGTGTAGATTTGATCTAGTTCATCTCCGGCTTCTTTATAAATGTCCTCGAGATACTTGTGCCTCATTTCTTGTGGTATCATGTTGGATTTTTTCATTGCCATTTCATTGATGATGATCTTGCATGAGTCATCCTCCCAGGGAGGTAACCTCTCTACAGGCAGGAGCTCACGGGCTTGCTCAAGCAGGTGAAGCTCTTCAAGGTAGCAGACTGCTCTGTGATGCCATTTTTTGCTTCTCCTGTTTCCCCCTGAAAGTAGCACAGAGCTCAGTTTTTTCTTGGCAATATCATTGTAATGGGGATCTCTGGCTATCCTAATTGCAAGCTTAGCATTCAGCTCCTGAATTCTGTTTTTAATACTGGGAAGGGACAACTCCTCTCGTAGATTAGACGTTTTGGCAGTTCTTGGGACTCCAAGAATGATTGTCATGGCTTCATTTTGAATGCTTTCAAGCCTTTTCATATCGGTTTGGGAGTAGGTGCACAGTACTGGTGCGGCATAGTCTATGACGGAGCGCACATAGGCTGTGTACATCATTTTGAGCACGGCAATTGAGGCTCCATGTCCATTCCAGGTCATAGCTTTCAGTGCCTTGAGTCGACTTTTGCATGTTCCTATGAGTTGATTGAGCTCCTCTTTCTTTCCCTTGTTAGAGCCGACAGTGACGCCAAGGTACCGGTAGTGGTCAACCCATTCAAGTGTTACACCATTAATTTGCAGTTCTTCATTTGCTCTCCGCTTGTGATGGGAGTATGCCTTCGTCTTGTTTGTGGAGAGAGTGAAACCGAGCTCAATACATTTCCTTCCGAGGAGTTCAATGGACTGTTCAATTTTTCCCAAGGTGGGAGCTTGTATTAGGACATCATCTGCATATCCCACTTGTTGTGTTCCTTCCGGAAAATCAATATTTGCAATGGCGTTCATAAGTACATTGAATAGTGTAGGGCTTAAGACTCCGCCTTGGGGGTCCCGAGTTCCATACTCATTGTTCTGGAGACTGCTCCATTGAAGCAAACCTTGGCTTCCCTTCCTGTGAGGTAGTCTTCAACCCATTTCATGAGTCTCCCCTTGACACCCATGCATGCAAGCTCGTCCAGGATCGCAATCCCCTGTGCTTTGTCGAAGGCTCCTTTGATGTCAACAAATACAGAGTACCTAGCCGTGTCATTAACCAAGTAATTAACTATACAATTTGCTGTGCTCCGTCCTTTAACAAATCCATTGACCCCCTCCCCTAACCTGCCTATTTGTGCAACAGTCGGTTTAGGATGATCCTTTCAAGCATCTTGCAAGTGCATGACACGAGGCTGATAGGTCTGTAATTACCAGGGTCATTAGGCTTCGGTATGGGAATAATTATTGCGTGTTTCCATTGTGTGGGCAACACTCCACTTAGGAATGACTTGTTAAACAGGTGGAGTAGTGGATTCCCAGACGCGTGATGGTGTCAGATCGTTGTAGCGAGAGTACCTATGCTGAGGTGCATGGGGCACCATTTGAATTCCCCGATGATCTGCGTCGGCATTTTTCCAGGTTTGGGGGGGAGGGGGGTGCTAAGTGTTCGTCGGAATGGCATTTCTTCCGGGCGGTAGACGGGTGTACCTAGAGGGACCCGTACGTTGGCCATGCGCCTTTCGACCCCTGTGCCGTCGTCGGTTATGCTGCTGGGATTTCCTGTCCGTGTGTTCTACGCGGGCCAAACCCGGACTTGTTTCCGGTTCGGGTTGTCGGGTCACCAGGCTGCAGATTGTGATGTGCGTCGAGTTCCTCCTGTTAACCTCCTCCAGGAGGAGGATGTTTCCCAGTTGGTGGCCCCAGGCCTGTCTCCGTGTGCTGGTGTTGTGAGTGAGGCTTCCCGGCCGTCTGGTGACCCGGTGGTGGTGGTGCTGCCCACCTGGATGGAGGTGTGAGAGTTGAGGTTGTGGTTTGTGCAGCCCCGCCTCCGCCGTCCCTGCCAACCCCGTCTCCAGTTGCGGTGTTAATTTCTGACAAAGAGAAAGACTTAGAAGTGGACATAACTGGAGACCTAACACCAGAGGCACACTGCATCAGTGTGATAACGAGGGCACCGTACGCCTTACTGGCAAACGTCTGGTTATCCTCCACCAACCTGGAGAAGGATCCCTTCCGAGCTCTGTATACATCCTTAATGAGACCTATTATTGAGTATGCTGCCCAAGCATGGAACCCCCTACCTAAAGAAACAAAACGAAACTAGAAAAAGTCCAAAAACATGCAAGAAGGCTCGTACCTGAGTTAGGCAGAAAGATTGAAGAAGCTGCATCTCAACAGTGAAGGTAAGAAGGAATACGGAAAGAGTGATAGCGACATACAAGATCCTAATGGGGGATTAACAAAGAAGATATAGAAATAATGTTCAAATTAAGGACGAGAAGAACGAAAGGATTTATTTAGAAACTGGAAACACACATGAGTCACAGAGATGTCAGAAAGAACTTTATCAGAGTCGTAAATCGCTGGAACGGACTAAATGAAGAAGCCAATTCCAAACACAACTTTAAATGTTAATATAAGAAAAACAAGAGAACAGTCACTGTATTGAACTAATGATGGTGGAAAGGCGGGGCTTAAGAGCAGAAGCTCGACTCTTCAAACACAACTAGGTGACTACCAGATAAGTACAGAGATGACCCCGAGAGACTCATAACCGCGTTGGCTTGAGGGAGTTCGCTTGGGTTTACTGCAAGTTGAGGCTGTGTACACCATGGAGCGTGGCGGGCGTGCTGGGCGGGCGTGCTGGGCGGCCGTGCTGGGCGGCCGTGCGGCTCCGGTCTTATGGATTACTGCCGCAGCCCTGGCCACCGTGTCCCGTACCTTCCCTCATGTTTGCCTAAGGTTATTATGCTAAATTAGTACAACATGGCCCGCATCCATGCTCTCTCACACCTGCACGCACCCACGCACGCACACGCGCGCGCGGAACTGCCAGAAATTTGGAAAGTAGTTAATGTATTCCCGATATACAAAAAAGGGGATAGACAGGAGGCATGAACTACAGGCCAGTGTCCCTAACCTGCATACCATGCAAGCTGATGGAGAAGATTGTGCGAAGAAAGCTAGTGGAACTTCTGGAGCAAAAGAACTTTGTAACACAGCATCAACATGGGTTCAGGGATGGCAAGTCCTGCCTCACAGGGTTACTTGAATTCTACGACCAGGCAACAAAAATCAGACAAGAAAGAGAGGGGTGGGCAGACTGCATATTTTTGGATTGCCAGAAAGCCTTTGACACAGTACCACACAAGAGGCTAGTGAAAAAGGTGGAGATGCAGGCAGGAGTGAAAGGGAAGGTACGCCATTGGATAAAGGAGTACCTAAGCAACAGGAGACAACGAGTCACTGTGAGGGGTGAGGTCTCAGATTGGCGAGACGTTACGAGTGGAGTCCCGCAGGGGTCAGTCCTTGGACCTATACTGTTCCTGATATATGTAAATGATCTCCCAGAGGGTATAGACTAGTTTCTCTCAATGTTTGCTGATGATGCAAAAATTATGAGTATTGAAAGAGAGGATGATAGCAGGAAGCTACAAGATGACCTAGACAGACTGAGTGAATGGTCCAACAAATGGCTGCTAAAGTTCAACCCGAGTAAATACAAAGTAATGCAACTAGGCGGTGGAAACAGGAGGCTAGGCACAGGATGCAGAATAGGAGATGAAGTACTTAATGAAACGGACAGAGAGAAAGATCTAGGAGTTGATATCACACCAAACCTGAATATCCTGAAGCCCACATAAAAAGAATAACGTCTGCGGCATATGCGAGGCTGGCTAACATCATAACAGCCTTCAGGAACCTGTGTAAGGAATCATTCAGAATCTTGTACACGACATATGTAAGATCAATCCTGGAGTATGCGGGCCCCAGCATGGAGCCCGTACCTTGTCAAGCACAAGACGAAGCTGGAAAAAGTTTAGAGGTATGTCACTAGACTAGTCCCAGAACTAAGAGACATGAGTTACGAGGAAAGGCTGCAGGAAATGCACCTTACGACACTGGAAGACAGAAGAGTAAGGGGAGACATGATCACTACCTACAAAATCCTCAAGGGAATCGACAGGGTAGACAAGGATAAACTATTCAACACTGGTGGTACGCGAACAAGGGGACACAGGTGGAAACTGAGTAACCACATGAGCCACAGGGACGTTAGAAAGAACTTTTTCAGTGTCAGAGTAGTTAACAGGTGGAATGCATTGGGCAGTGATGTGGTGGAGGCTGACTCCATACACAGTTTCATATATAGATATGATAGAGCCCAGTAGGCTCAGGAATCTGTACACCAGTTGATTGATGGTTGAGAGGCGGGACCAAAGAGCCAAAGTTCAACCCCTTCAAGCACAAATAGGTGAGTACACACACACACATACACACACACACACACACACACACACACACACACCACACACACACACACACACACACACACACACACACACACACACACACACACACACACACACACACATAGAATTATAATAATAGAATTCTTAATAGAATTCTACGACCAAGTGACAAAGATTAAGCAAGAAAGAGAGGGCTGGGCGGACTGCATTTTCTTGGATTGTCGGAAAGCCTTTGACACAGTACCACATAAGAGGCTGGTACATAAGCTGGAGAGACAGGCAGGTGTAGCTGGTAAGGTGCTCCAGTGGATAAGGGAGTACCTAAGCAATAGGAAGCAGAGAGTTACGGTGAGGGGTGAGACCTCGGATTGGCGTGAAGTCACCAGTGGAGTCCCACAGGGCTCTGTACTCGGTCCTATCTTGTTTCTGATATATGTAAATGATCTCCCGGAGGGTATAGATTCATTTCTCTCAATGTTTGCGGACGATGCCAAAATTATGAGAAGGATTAAGACAGAGGAGGACTGCTTGAGGCTTCAAGAAGACCTAGACAAGCTGAAGGAATGGTCGAACAAATGGTTGTTAGAGTTTAACCCAAGCAAATGTAATGTAATGAAGATAGGTGTAGGGAGCAGGAGGCCAGATACTAGGTATCATCTGGGAGATAAAATTCTTCAAGAGTCAGAGAGAGAAAAAGACTTGGGGGTTGACATCACGCCAGACCTGTCCTCTGCAGCTCATATCAAGAGGATAACATCAGCGGCATATGCCAGGCTGGCCAACATAAGAACGGCATTCAGAAACTTGTGTAAAGAATCATTCAGAACTTTGTATACCACATATGTCAGGTCAATCCTGGAGTATGCAGCCCCAGCATGGAGTCCATATCTAGTCAAGGATAAGACCAAACTGGAAAAGGTTCAAAGGTTTGCCACCAGACTAGTACCCGAGCTGAGAGGTATGAGCTACGAGGAGAGACTACGGGAATTAAACCTCACTTCGCTGGAAGACAGAAGAGTTAGGGGGGACATGATCACCACATTCAAGATTCTCAAGGGAATTGATAGGGTAGATAAAGACAGGCTATTTAACACAAGGGGCACACGCACAAGGGGACACAGGTGGAAACTGAGTACCCAAATGAGCCACAGAGATATTAGAAAGAACTTTTTTAGTGTCAGAGTGGTTGACAAATGGAATGCATTAGGAAGTGATGTGGTGAAGGCTGACTCCATACACAGTTTCAAGTGTAGATATGATAGAGCCCAATAGGCTCAGGAACCTGTACACCTGTTGATTGACAGTTGAGAGGCGGGACCAAAGAGCCAGAGCTCAACCCCAGCAAGCACAATTAGGTGAGTACAATTAGGTGAGTACACACACACACATATAACACAGCACAGAATGGGAAAGAGGAGGAGATGCACCGAGCCTATTAGACCTGATTTTCACCCAGAACGTAGAAGACATCGCGAATTTGGAACATGAAATACCTCTCCAGCGACCATTGTGTCGACGTTCGTGATGATGGACCTAGTCATACAGAAATGCCAGATATGAGGCCGAAGAGAGATTTATACCAACAGTAAAGGGAAAAAATAAGAAGGAATATAATAACCCATGGTTTAATAGACAGTGTCAGGAAGCAAAAATGGCCAGCAGGCAGGAGTGGAGGAAGTACAGAAGACAAAGGACAGAGGACAACAGGATCAGATGCAACAGAGCTAGGAACGATTACATTAACATAAGACGAACATCGGAAAGGGACTATGAGAACGATATTGCAATCAAAGCGAAAAAACAACCTAAGTTACTACACAGTCATATAAGAAGAAAAATGTCGGTGAACGACCAAGTGACAAGACTAAGGAGACAGAGGGGCATATACTGAAAGTGACAAGGAAATCTGTGAGGCACTGAATGCCAGTTTCCATGGAGTGTTCACTACCGATCCTGAGCAGCTCCCATTGTTGGAAGGGGTTACCCTAGAAGAAAGACTATCAGATATGGAGGTGACAGCAGAGGAGGTAATGAAACAGTTGACAACTCTAGATGCAACTAAAGCAGTTGGACCAGAGAAAGTATCACCGTGGATACTAAAAGAAGCAGCGCAGGCCCTCAGCGTGCCTCTGGCAATGATCTTTAATGAGTCACTTATGTCGGGAGAATTGCACAGTTGCTGGAAGAAGGCAAATGTCGTGCCGATCTTCAAGAAAAGTGATAGGGAAGAGGCACTTAACTATAGACTTGTATTACTGACAAGCATTCCCTGTAAAATACTGGAAAGAATAATTAGGCTACGACTGGTTGCACACCTGGAGAACATTAGGTTTGTGAACAAACATCAACATGGGTTCTGGACAGGGAAATCGTGCCTAACAAACCTTCTGGAATTCTATGACAAAATAACAAGGATCAGACAGGACAGAGATGGTTGGGAAGGCTGCATATTTCTGGACTGCCAAAAAGCCTTCGATACAGTACCGCACATGAGACTGCTGTTCAAGCTCGAGAGGCAGGCGGGGGTGGGGGGGAAAGGTCCTAGCATGGATAAGGAACTACCTAACAGGAAGGAGCCAGAGTTACGGTAAGGGGCGAGAAGTCGGACTGGCGAGAAGTAAAAAGTGGAGTACCACAAGGATCGGTGCTGGGACCAATTCTATTTCTTGTATATGTTAACGACATGTTTACAGGCGTAGAGTCCTACATGTCGATGTTTGCGGATGACGCAAAGTTGATGAGAAGAGTTGTGACAGATGAGGATTGCAGGATCCTCCAAGAGGACCTGAACAGGTTGCAGAGATGGTCAGAGAAATGGTTACTGGAATTCAACACGAGCAAATGTAAAGTTATGGAAATGGGACTAGGAGATAGGAGACCAAAGGGACAGTACACAATGAAGGGGAACAGCCTACCTGTGACGACGCGCGAAAGAGACCTGGGTGTGGACGTAACACCTAATCTATCTCCTGAGGCACATATAAATAGGATAACGACAGCAGTGTACTCTACACTGGCAAAAGTTAGAACATCATTCAGAAACCTAAGTAAGGAGGCATTTAGGGCGCTTTACACTGCTTACGTGAGGCCAGTCTTAGAGTATGCCGCCTCATCATGGAGTCCCCATCTGAAGAAGCATATAATGAAACTGGAAAAGGTTCAGAGATTTGCAACGAGACTCGTCCCAGAATTACGAGGGTTGGGGTATGAGGAGCGCCAGAAGAAACTGTGTCTTACGACACTAGAAAGAAGGGAGAGGAGGACATGATAGGAACGTATAAGATACTCAGAGGGATTGACAGAGTTGACATAGACGAAATGTTCACACGGAATAGTAACAGAACGAGGGGACATGGATGGAAGCTTGAAAATCAGATGAGTCACAAAGATGTTAGGGAGTTTTTTTTTAGCGTGAGAGTAGTGGGAAATGGAAAGCACTTCAGGAACAGGTTGTGGAAGCAAATACTATTTTACAATTTTAAAACTAGGTATGATAGGGAAATGGGACAGGAGTCATTGCTGTAAACAACCGATGGCTCGAAAGGCGGGATCCAAGAGTCAGTGCTCGATCCTGCAGTCACAAATAGGTGAGTACACACACACACACACACATGCAAACACTCACACATACAAACACACAATGGGTCGCTATATACAGTGGACTACCAGTCATTGTATTAATGTAAATACACTCCATGAGCGGAGCGGCCCATGGGGTAACCTGGGCTGGACCCCCCCCCCCCTCCCCCTGACCCTCATATCCCAGATTCCCGTCCTCACATTCGGTGATCTCGGACGCTATTCCCGGCTGGGACAGAAATAACCGTTGTACACATTTCCTTTCACCTAATGCATCTGTTCACCCAGCAGTATAGGTACCCGGGAGTGAGTCAACTGTTGTGGGGTTGCATCTGGTGAGGGGGGGGGAGTGGTTAGATAATCAATCAGGGTTGAGAGCTAACACCTGTTCTCTCCTTACAGGTAGGTGTTGTGTGGCCGCGGGCGACAGCTGCAGGCAGCGAGGCACAAGGTAATGATTATAATACTATATAATACTATATAATACTATATAATACTATATAATAATATATAATAATAATAAGGAGCCTGATATAAGCTATACTTGGTCACACGCCGGGAATATGCTGTGACTCGGGGCAGTATAAGTACAAGTCACTTGCAAGGAATAATGAGAGGAGAAGAGGCAATTATCAGGGAAAAACACCAAGGCATTAAGACTATATAATGGGGTCAGGATAAGGATTTGGGATGGAACAAGGGAGGGGGGGGGGAGGGAGGAATGGTGTCAGTTTGAGTGAATAAGAATAAGACCTGCCATGTAGGCCTCATATCCCATTTCCTTGTCGTCATATCCCTTCCATGTACCAGCAGATCCCTGTATTGCAGCCAGCACATCCCCCTCCTGGAGCCGGGAGCCGCTGAGTGAACCATGGCGGTAATTATGGCCGGGTTGAGAGCTGCTTCAACAGCATCTTTGTCATCACCTTGGGAGACTTTGTCGCCTTCAAGACTCTGGTGTTGAGACGGGCTCTGTTGTGGTGTTGGCACGGGCTCTGTTGTGGTGTTGAGACGGGCTCTGTTGTGGTGTTGGCACGGGCTCTGTTGTGGTGTTGGCACGGGCTCTGTTGTGGTGTTGGCACGGGCTCTGTTGTGGTGTTGGCACGGGCTCTGTTGTGGTGTTGGCACGGGCTCTGTTGTGGTGTTGGCACGGGCTCTGTTGTGGTGTTAAGACGGGCTCTGTTGTGGTGTTGGCACGGGCTCTGTTGTGTGGTCTGTTGAGACGGGCTCTGTTGTGGTGTTGGCACGGGCTCTGTTGTGGTGTTGAGACGGGCTCTGTTGTGGTGTTGGCACGGGCTCTGTTGTGGTGTTAAGACGGGCTCTGTTGTGGTGTTGGCACGGGCTCTGTTGTGGTGTTGGCACGGGCTCTGTTGTGGTGTTGGCACGGGCTCTGTTGTGGTGTTGGCACGGGCTCTGTTGTGGTGTTGGCACGGGCTCTGTTGTGGTGTTAAGACGGGCTCTGTTGTGGTGTTGGCACGGGCTCTGTTGTGGTGTTGGCACGGGCTCTGTTGTGGTGTTGAGACGGGCTCTGTTGTGGTGTTGAGACGGGCTCTGTTGTGGTGTTGAGACGGGCTCTGTTGTGGTGTTGGCACGGGCTCTGTTGTGGTGTTGAGACGGGCTCTGTTGTGGTGTTGGCAGACGGGCTCTGTTGTGGTGTTGAGACGGGCTCTGTTGTGGTGTTGGCACGGGCTCTGTTGTGGTGTTGAGACGGGCTCTGTTGTGGTGTTAAGACGGGCTCTGTTGTGGTGTTGAGACGGGCTCTGTTGTGGTGTTGGCACGGGCTCTGTTGTGGTGTTGGGACGGGCTCTGTTGTGGTGTTGGCACGGGCTCTGTTGTGGTGTTGGCACGGGCTCTGTTGTGGTGTTGAGACGGGCTCTGTTGTGGTGTTGGCACGGGCTCTGTTGTGGTGTTGAGACGGGCTCTGTTGTGGTGTTGGCACGGGCTCTGTTGTGGTGTTGAGACGGGCTCTGTTGTGGTGTTGGCACGGGCTCTGTTGTGGTGTTGGCACGGGCTCTGTTGTGGTGTTGGGACGGGCTCTGTTGTGGTGTTGGCACGGGCTCTGTTGTGGTGTTGGCACGGGCTCTGTTGTGGTGTTGAGACGGGCTCTGTTGTGGTGTTGGCACGGGCTCTGTTGTGGTGTTGAGACGGGCTCTGTTGTGGTGTTGAGACGGGCTCTGTTGTGGTGTTGAGACGGGCTCTGTTGTGGTGTTGGCACGGGCTCTGTTGTGGTGTTGAGACGGGCTCTGTTGTGGTGTTAAGACGGGCTCTGTTGTGGTGTTGGCACGGGCTCTGTTGTGGTGTTGGCACGGGCTCTGTTGTGGTGTTGGCACGGGCTCTGTTGTGGTGTTAAGACGGGCTCTGTTGTGGTGTTAAGACGGGCTCTGTTGTGGTGTTGGCACGGGCTCTGTTGTGGTGTTGAGACGGGCTCTGTTGTGGTGTTGGCACGGGCTCTGTTGTGGTGTTGGCACGGGCTCTGTTGTGGTGTTGGCACGGGCTCTGTTGTGGTGTTAAGACGGGCTCTGTTGTGGTGTTAAGACGGGCTCTGTTGTGGTGTTAAGACGGGCTCTGTTGTGGTGTTAAGACGGGCTCTGTTGTGGTGTTGGCACGGGCTCTGTTGTGGTGTTGGGACGGGCTCTGTTGTGGTGTTGAGACGGGCTCTGTTGTGGTGTTGGGACGGGCTCTGTTGTGGTGTTGGCACGGGCTCTGTTGTGGTGTTGGCACGGGCTCTGTTGTGGTGTTGAGGGCTCTGTTGTGGTGTTAAGACGGGCTCTGTTGTGGTGTTGGCACGGGCTCTGTTGTGGTGTTGAGACGGGTTGTGGTGTTGGCACGGGCTCTGTTGTGGTGTTGAGACGGGCTCTGTTGTGGTGTTGAGACGGGCTCTGTTGTGGTGTTGGCACGGGCTCTGTTGTGGTGTTGAGACGGGCTCTGTTGTGGTGTTAAGACGGGCTCTGTTGTGGTGTTGGCACGGGCTCTGTTGTGGTGTTGGCACGGGCTCTGTTGTGGTGTTGGCACGGGCTCTGTTGTGGTGTTAAGACGGGCTCTGTTGTGGTGTTAAGACGGGCTCTGTTGTGGTGTTGGCACGGGCTCTGTTGTGGTGTTGAGACGGGCTCTGTTGTGGTGTTGGCACGGGCTCTGTTGTGGTGTTGGCACGGGCTCTGTTGTGGTGTTGGCACGGGCTCTGTTGTGGTGTTGGCACGGGCTCTGTTGTGGTGTTGGCACGGGCTCTGTTGTGGTGTTGGCACGGGCTCTGTTGTGGTGTTGGCACGGGCTCTGTTGTGGTGTTAAGACGGGCTCTGTTGTGGTGTTAAGACGGGCTCTGTTGTGGTGTTGGCACGGGCTCTGTTGTGGTGTTGGCACGGGCTCTGTTGTGGTGTTGAGACGGGCTCTGTTGTGGTGTTGAGACGGGCTCTGTTGTGGTGTTGGCACGGGCTCTGTTGTGGTGTTGAGACGGGCTCTGTTGTGGTGTTGGCACGGGCTCTGTTGTGGTGTTGGCACGGGCTCTGTTGTGGTGTTGAGACGGGCTCTGTTGTGGTGTTAAGACGGGCTCTGTTGTGGTGTTGGCACGGGCTCTGTTGTGGTGTTGAGACGGGCTCTGTTGTGGTGTTGGCACGGGCTCTGTTGTGGTGTTGAGACGGGCTCTGTTGTGGTGTTGGCACGGGCTCTGTTGTGGTGTTGGCACGGGCTCTGTTGTGGTGTTGGCACGGGCTCTGTTGTGGTGTTGGCACGGGCTCTGTTGTGGTGTTGGCACGGGCTCTGTTGTGGTGTTGGCACGGGCTCTGTTGTGGTGTTGAGAGGGGCTCTGTTGTGGTGTTGAAACGGGCTCTGTTGTGGTGTTGAGACGGGCTCTGTTGTGGTGTTGAAACGGGCTCTGTTGTGGTGTTGGCACGGGCTCTGTTGTGGTGTTGAGACGGGCTCTGTTGTGGTGTTGGCACGGGCTCTGTTGTGGTGTTGGCACGGGCTCTGTTGTGGTGTTGGCACGGGCTCTGTTGTGGTGTTGAGACGGGCTCTGTTGTGGTGTTGGCACGGGCTCTGTTGTGGTGTTGGCACGGGCTCTGTTGTGGTGTTGAAACGGGCTCTGTTGTGGTGTTGGCACGGGCTCTGTTGTGGTGTTGGCACGGGCTCTGTTGTGGTGTTGAGACGGGCTCTGTTGTGGTGTTGGCACGGGCTCTGTTGTGGTGTTGGCACGGGCTCTGTTGTGGTGTTGAGAGGGGCTCTGTTGTGGTGTTGAAACGGGCTCTGTTGTGGTGTTGAGACGGGCTCTGTTGTGGTGTTGACACGGGCTCTGTTGTGGTGTTGGCACGGGCTCTGTTGTGGTGTTGAGACGGGCTCTGTTGTGGTGTTGGCACGGGCTCTGTTGTGGTGTTGGCACGGGCTCTGTTGTGGTGTTGGCACGGGCTCTGTTGTGGTGTTGAGACGGGCTCTGTTGTGGTGTTGGCACGGGCTCTGTTGTGGTGTTGGCACGGGCTCTGTTGTGGTGTTGAAACGGGCTCTGTTGTGGTGTTGGCACGGGCTCTGTTGTGGTGTTGGCACGGGCTCTGTTGTGGTGTTGGCACGGGCTCTGTTGTGGTGTTGAGAGGGGCTCTGTTGTGGTGTTAAGACGGGCTCTGTTGTGGTGTTGGCACGGGCTCTGTTGTGGTGTTGGCACGGGCTCTGTTGTGGTGTTGAGACGGGCTCTGTTGTGGTGTTGAGACGGGCTCTGTTGTGGTGTTGAGACGGGCTCTGTTGTGGTGTTGGCACGGGCTCTGTTGTGGTGTTGAAACGGGCTCTGTTGTGGTGTTGGCACGGGCTCTGTTGTGGTGTTGAAACGGGCTCTGTTGTGGTGTTGGCACGGGCTCTGTTGTGGTGTTGAAACGGGCTCTGTTATGGTGTTGAGACGGGCTCTGTTGTGGTGTTGAGACGGGCTCTGTTGTGGTGTTGAAACGGGCTCTGTTGTGGTGTTGAGACGGGCTCTGTTGTGGTGTTGAAACGGGCTCTGTTGTGGTGTTGGCACGGGCTCTGTTGTGGTGTTGAAACGGGCTCTGTTGTGGTGTTGAGACGGGCTCTGTTGTGGTGTTGAGACGGGCTCTGTTGTGGTGTTGAAACGGGCTCTGTTGTGGTGTTGAGACGGGCTCTGTTGTGGTGTTGAGACGGGCTCTGTTGTGGTGTTGAGACGGGCTCTGTTGTGGTGTTGAGACGGGCTCTGTTGTGGTGTTGAGACGGGCTCTGTTGTGGTGTTGAAACGGGCTCTGTTGTCAGGTGTTGAGACGGGCTCTGTTGTCAGGTTTTGTGGTGTTGAAATATACCCCCGCCCGCTTGAGAGTGGGCGGGGGGTGGGGGGGGGGTACTTGAGTGTGGGCGGGGACACCTGAGTGTGGGCCATCTAGTGTCCTTGGAAGTCAAACAATACCTGCAGGTAAGATAGCTTTAGCCCATCATGGTGAGGTAGGTTGTGCATGCACCCGAGGGCTCCAGGCACGCAGGTTCGATCCCATTATAGGACCTCTGTACTCATTCTCAGTCATCACATTTTTGCAATATCATTGTGCTAGCAGTTGCCAGATTACATAGTGCAGTGCAATGTTTTACAAGATGCTGAGGCCATGCGAGAGAAGTCACGATGCTGTAGTCTGTGTCTCTGTTGCGCGACGTCTCAGAGTTTCTAACTTGAGGGCTTCT
>NC_059637.1:6312703-6332703 GCF_020424385.1 Procambarus clarkii
ACTTGACGATAGTGACCCCTGGCTGGCCTTGGCCCACTTGACGATAGTGACCCTGGCTGGCCTTGGCCCACTTGACGATAGTGACCCCTGGGTGGCCTTGGCCCACTTGACGATAGTGACCCCTGGCTGGCCTTGGCCCACTTGACGACAGTGACCCCTGGCTGGCCTTGGCCCACTTGATGATAGTGACCCCTGGCTGGCCTTGGCCCACTTGATAAGTGACCCCTGGCTGGCCTTGGCCCACTTGATAATAGTGACCCCTGGCCGACCTTAGCCCACTTGATAGTGACCCCTGGCTGGCCTTGGCCCACTTTGTGATAGTGACCCGTGGCCGACCTTGGCCCACTTGATGATAGTGACCCCTGGCTGACCTTGGCCCACTTGATGATAGTGACCCCTGGCCGACCTTGGCCCACTTGATGATAGTGACCCCTGGCCGACCTTGGCCCACTTGATGATAGTGACCCCTGGCCGACCTTGGCCCACTTGATGATAGTGACCCCTGGCCGACCTATACTAACCTCTTCCCCATAACAAAGGAAGTGTGAAGACTGCGACACACCGAGACATGCCACACAGCCACACTGACTCACCACTACACTCGGACAATCACACGCCTCAGGACCTACTAACTCCGCCCACATTACCATCGCCAGCGTCGGGAGGAGCTGGCAAAACCCCGCCAAGAGACCTTAAGAGGTCGGATGTAGTAAGATATGAGGAGAGACTCTCTTAAGTGTGCCAGCGCGAGGCTCCGACTGCTTTATGAAGACCTCCGCTGCTCCGGAGGTCTGGGTAAACACCTACATTATTCTTGCCTGCTGACACTCCTGTCGGCGGCTACAGGAAGACTGCACTTATGGAGGGTTCCTTGGCCCGGTTACTGAGCTCTCTGCAGGACGCCACCCACAATAGTTGCCTAACTCCCGGGTTCCTCTTTACTGCTACGTGAATAGGGGCGTTAGGTGTAAGGCTTCTTAAGGCCGCCTACTGGACGATCCTGAGAAAAGGGTCGTTGGGGCCCCCACCAACCTGAGGGCCGCTGAGGGACCCCACCAACCTGGGGGCCGCTGGGGCCCCCCACCAACCTGGGGGCCGCTGGGGGCCCCGTTGCAGAACTTTCGGTAGCCAGCGAGGGATGATTAAGGACCCAACAGGGAAAAAATATACTGTGTCTCTTCTCCCTCCCTCCCTCCCTCCACTTCTCCCTCCCTCCCTCCCTCCCTCCCTCCCTCCCTCCCTCCATCCATCCATCCCTCCATCCCTCACTCCCTCCATCCCTCACTCCCTCCACTTCTCCCTCCTTCCCTCCCTCCCTCCCTCCCTCCATCCATCCATCCCTCCATTCCTCACTCCCTCCACTTCTCCCTCCCTCCCTCCACTTCTCCCTCCCTCCCTCCACTTCTCCCTCCCTTCCTCCACTTCTCCCTCCCTCCCTCCACTTACCCATCTCCCTCCCCCTTCTCCTTCACATTCACACTACCTATTCTCACCTTTCCCATCTTCCCTATTACCAGCTCAACCTGTGAGTGAAGGCACTCAAGCTATAGCTTGAGACCAAGTTCGCTGCTCCTTAACTCCTCCGTGCTTCACAGCCTCCAGGAGCTCCTTGCTAAATTGTTATATTTATTTATATAAATATAACAATATAAATTTATATTTATATTATAAATATATATTTATATATACAAGAGTTATTTAATATTGTACAGCCGCTAGCACGCGTTTCAGGCAGGTTCTTAATACTAATGTTACCTGGAATACGACCCGCCAAATCGTTTAACAACCAGGTGCCTATTTTACTGTTGGGGGAACAGGGGCTACAGTTAAGGCTTGACTGGTCTTTCCTCCCGGCCAGGATACGAACCCAGGCCAAAGCGCTGGCGAAGCGCCGGGCGAGTGTCTAACCACTGCGCCAGTGGTGGTAAGACGCAGTAAATATGACCCAAGAACCCGAGGGAACCTGATATGCAAATGAAGGGGAAGACTAAGGAGGAAAAGTTGGCTGACTTGCCCTGCCTGCTGGAGTGGTCGGTACAGCTGCAGCCTGTCGTAGGCTGGTTGTGGGTCGTGTGTAGTGTCGTAGGCTGGTTGTGGGTCGTGTGTAGTGTCGTAGGCTGGTTGTGGGTCGTGTGTAGTGTCGTAGGGGGGTTGTGGGTCGTGTGTAGTGTCGTAGGGTGGTTGTGGGTCGTGTGTAGTGTCGTAGGGTGGTTGTGGGTCGTGTGTAGTGTCGTAGGCTGGTTGTGGGTCGTGTGTAGTGTCGTAGGGTGGTTGTGGGTCGTGTGTAATGTAGGCTGGTTGTGGGTCGTGTGTAGTGTCGTAGGGGGGTTGTGGGTCGTGTGTAGTGTCGTAGGCTGGTTGTGGGTCGTGTGTAGTGTCGTAGGCTGGTTGTGGGTCGTGTGTAGTGTCGTAGGGTGGTTGTGGGTCGTGTGTAGTGTCGTAGGCTGGTTGTGGGTCGTGTGTAGTGTCGTAGGGTGGTTGTGGGTCGTATGTAGTGTAGGCTGGTTGTAGGTCGAGTGTAGTGTCGTAGGCTGGTTGTGGGTCGTATGTAGAGTGTCATAGGGTGGTTGTGGGTCGTATGTAGTGTCGTAGGCTGGTTGTGGGTCGTGTGTAGTGTCGTAGGGTGGTTGTGGGTCGTATGTAGTGTCGTAGGCTGGTTGTGGGTCGTATGTAGTGTCGTAGGCTGGTTGTGGGTCGTGTGTAGTGTCGTAGGCTGGTTGTTGGTCGTATGTAGTGTCGTAGGGTGGTTGTGGGTCGTGTGTAGTGTCGTAGGGTGGTTGTGGGTCGTGTGTAGTGTCGTAGGCTGGTTGTGGGTCGTGTGTAGTGTCGTAGGGGGGTTGTGGGTCGTATGTTGTGTCGTAGGCTGGTTGTGGGTCGTATGTTGTGTCGTAGGCTGGTTGTGGATCGTGTGTAGTGTCGTAGGGGGGTTGTGGGTCGTGTGTAGTGTCGTAGGGTGGTTGTGGGTCGTGTGTAGTGTCGTAGGGTGGTTGTGGGTCGTATGTAGAGTGTCGTAGGGGGGTTGTGGGTCGTATGTTGTGTCGTAGGCTGGTTGTGGGTCGTATGTTGTGGGTCGTGTGTAGTGTCGTAGGCTGGTTGTGGGTCGTGTGTAGTGTCGTAGGGTGGTTGTGGGTCGTATGTAGTGTAGGCTGGTTGTAGGTCGAGTGTAGTGTCGTAGGCTGGTTGTGGGTCGTATGTAGAGTGTCGTAGGGTGGTTGTGGGTCGTATGTAGTGTCGTAGGCTGGTTGTGGGTCGTGTGTAATGTCGTAGGGTGGTTGTGGGTCGTATGTAGTGTCGTAGGCTGGTTGTGGGTCGTATGTAGTGTCGTAGGCTGGTTGTGGGTCGTGTGTAGTGTCGTAGGCTGGTTGTGGGTCGTATGTAGTGTCGTAGGGTGGTTGTGGGTCGTGTGTAGTGTCGTAGGGTGGTTGTGGGTCGTGTGTAGTGTCGTAGGCTGGTTGTGGGTCGTGTGTAGTGTCGTAGGGGGGTTGTGGGTCGTATGTTGTGTCGTAGGCTGGTTGTGGGTCGTATGTTGTGTCGTAGGCTGGTTGTGGATCGTGTGTAGTGTCGTAGGGGGGTTGTGGGTCGTGTGTAGTGTCGTAGGGTGGTTGTGGGTCGTGTGTAGTGTCGTAGGGTGGTTGTGGGTCGTATGTAGAGTGTCGTAGGGGGGTTGTGGGTCGTATGTTGTGTCGTAGGCTGGTTGTGGGTCGTATGTTGTGTCGTAGGCTGGTTGTGGATCGTGTGTAGTGTCGTAGGGGGGTTGTAGGTCGTGTGTAGTGTCGTAGGGTGGTTGTGGGTCGTGTGTAGTGTCGTAGGGTGGTTGTGGGTCGTATGTAGAGTGTCGTAGGGGGGTTGTGGGTCGTATGTTGTGTCGTAGGGTGGTTGTGGGTCGTATGTTGTGTCGTAGGCTGGTTGTGGATCGTGTGTAGTGTCGTAGGGGGGTTGTGGGTCGTGTGTAGTGTCGTAGGGTGGTTGTGGGTCGTGTGTAGTGTCGTAGGGGGGTTGTGGGTCGTGTGTAGTGTCGTAGGGTGGTTGTGGGTCGTGTGTAGTGTCGTAGGGTGGTTGTGGGTCGTATGTAGTGTCGTAGGGTGGTTGTGGGTCGTATGTAGTGTCGTAGGGTGGTTGTGGGTCGTATGTAGTGTCGTAGGGTGGTTGTGGGTCGTATGTAGTGTCGTAGGGGGGTTGTGGGTCGTATGTAGTGTCGTAGGGTGGTTGTGGGTCGTATGTAGTGTCGTAGGGTGGTTGTGGGTCGTGTGTAGTGTCGTAGGGTGGTTGTGGGTCGTATGTAGTGTCGTAGGGAGGTTGTGGGTCGTGTGTAGTGTCGTAGGCTGGTTGTGGGTCGTGTGTAGTGTCGTAGGGTGGTTGTGGGTCGTGTGTAGTGTCGTAGGGTGGTTGTGGGTCGTATGTAGAGTGTCGTAGGGGGGTTGTGGGTCGTATGTTGTGTCGTAGGGTGGTTGTGGGTCGTATGTTGTGTCGTAGGCTGGTTGTGGATCGTATGTTGTGTCGTAGGCTGGTTGTGGATCGTGTGTAGTGTCGTAGGCTGGTTGTGGGTCGTGTGTAGTGTCGTAGGGTGGTTGTGGGTCGTATGTAGTGTCGTAGGGTGGTTGTGGGTCGTATGTAGTGTCGTAGGGTGGTTGTGGGTCGTGTGTAGTGTCGTAGGGTGGTTGTGGGTCGTGTGTAGTGTCGTAGGGGGGTTGTGGGTCGTGTGTAGTGTCGTAGGGTGGTTGTGGGTCGTATGTAGAGTGTCGTAGGGGGGTTGTGGGTCGTATGTTGTGTCGTAGGGTGGTTGTGGGTCGTATGTAGTGTCGTAGGGTGGTTGTGGGTCGTGTGTAGTGTCGTAGGGTGGTTGTGGGTCGTGTGTAGTGTCGTAGGGTGGTTGTGGGTCGTGTGTAGTGTCGTAGGGTGGTTGTGGGTCGTATGTAGTGTCGTAGGGTGGTTGTGATGTGATGTATTGTCCCCAACTCGGACCTTTAAGTAACCACTTACGAAACCTATACATCTTTCCTTCGTCATGGTGGCTGTGTTTACATTGATTAAACGCTTTATGAGCTTGAAAACGTAACATTATTATTGTTATAGAGAACCTCATAGCATTTTGGAGCCATTTATTTTTTTTTTTATCATGTCAATTAAACCACCATATGATCGTGGAAAGATGTACAGGTTTCGTAAGTGAACTCGAGGTCTTCATGCTTCCTGGGTTATAAATAATATTGTGGTCGTAATACCGTCACTGAGAAGATTTACGGTGCTGGGAGGACCTGGTACATAACATTAGGAAGGTGAGATCTTCAATCAGTCAGTCAGGTTAAGCACCGCTGACTCTGGCCAGCAACTGGATAGTTGAACTTGGTGTGGGCCAAGGTGAGGCCTACTTGGTGTGGGCCAAGGTGAGGCCTACTTGGTGTGGGCCAAGGTGAGGCCTACTTGGTGTGGGCCAAGGTGAGGCCTACTTGGTGTGGGCCAAGGTGAGGCCTACTTGGTGTGGGCCAAGGTCAGGCCTACTTGGTGTGGGCCAAGGTGAGGCCTACTTGGTGTGGGCCAAGGTCAGGCCTACTTGGTGTGGGCCAAGGTGAGGCCTACTTGGTGTGGGCCAAGGTGAGGCCTACTTGGTGTGGGCCAAGGTGAGGCCTACTTGGTGTGGGCCAAGGTGAGGCCTACTTGGTGTGGGCCAAGGTGAGGCCTACTTGGTGTGGGCCAAGGTGAGGCCTACTTGGTGTGGGCCAAGGTGAGGCCTACTTGGTGTGGGCCAAGGTGAGGCCTACTTGCTGTGGGCCAAGGTGAGGCCTACTTGGTGTGGGCCAAGGTAAGGCCTACTTGGTGTGGGCCAAGGTGAGGCCTACTTGGTGTGGGCCAAGGTGAGGCCTACTTGGTGTGGGCCAAGGTCAGGCCTACTTGGTGTGGGCCAAGGTCAGGCCTACTTGGTGTGGGCCAAGGTCAGGCCTACTTGGTGTGGGCCAAGGTCAGGCCTACTTGGTGTGGGCCAAGGTGAGGCCTACTTGGTGTGGGCCAAGGTCAGGCCTACTTGGTGTGGGCCAAGGTCAGGCCTACGGGGACCTTGACAGGCAAGTGAAGGTCGTATTACTTGTATACATTTATACCAATACAAGAATATTACATTTGTTGTTGGTTGGTTGAGATCAATATTCCATATTCCTTTGGAATATTTCCCGCGTAATTCTGGGCTACTAATGTTGACCAGACCACACACTAGAAGTTGAAGGGACGACGACGTTTCGGTCCGTCCTGGACCATTCTCACAATCGACTTGAGAATGGTCCAGGACGGACCGAAACGTCGTCGTCCCTTCAACTTCTAGTGTGTGGTCTGGTCAACATACTTCAGCCACGTTATTGTGACTCATCGCCTGCTGGGCTACTAATACTTGGGATAATATTACTGTGGTTTGTTTGGTTATGATAATATTGATATTAAGAGCCACATATGTCAGGATTTAACATGTTAAGCCTAGATATATTCCTTCACAAGCTGCTGGTATTAACCTGTCTACCTGGCAAGTATTGTGGAGAAATACCAAATGCCCAATATTTCTTATAATTAATTAATTAGGTAATTAATTATACCCTAATGTTATGATTATAATTACAACTCGCCCCAGATATCTGGACTCGACAGTAATGTGTGTAATATATTTGTCGTACCTAGTAGCCAGAACGCACTTCTCGGCCTACTATGCACGGCCCGATTTGCCTAATAAGCCAAGTTTTCCTGGAGTTATATATTATTCTATTTTTTTCTAATCAAATGATAAAACTTTCCATTACATTATATATATATAAGTTAATTTTTTAATTCCAGTTAAAACTAACGTAGCTATATGACTAAACCCAACCTAACCTAACCTAACCTAACCTAACCTATCTTAACCTAATCAAAACTAACATAACTAAATCAGTAATTCATGTTCTTAATAAAATATAATAATATTAATTCAAATAAATCAATTGGACTTTTTGTTAAATAACGAAAATCACTCTGCCTATTAGGCAAATCGGGTCTAGCATACTAGGCCGAGTAGCGCGTTCTGACTATTAGTTACGACATATATATAAAGACGTTGTACTGAGCGCCCCAGGATCGTAAGTGCTTGCGTAACTGCTTCATGAATCTGGCCCCAGGTTTGTAAGTCCTTGCGTAACTGCTTCGTGAATCTGACCCCAGTGGACTAAGGAACATTTTAATTTAGAAATAGAAAAGTGTACCCTGGCCCTGTGTACCGTGTTCCCTGGCCTCATGTACCGTGGGCCCGTGTACCCTGGCCCTGTGTACCGTGTACCCTGGCCCCGTGTACCCTGGCCCCGAGTACCCTGGCCCTATGTACCGTGTTCCTCAATATAATCTATAATTCCAGCACGAGCAAGATCTCTAAGGGGTGTTAGAGGGAGTGGTTTATGGGTGGGGCGGGGTGTGTTGGTGGGCGTGGTCCATGGTTGCCCTGGCAACGCACCCATGTACCTGGGAGAGACACCCCCCCCTCACCCCCCCCTCACCCCCCCCCCCTCACCCCCCAGTCAACCATGGGCTCCACCACACACCATCCCATGTCCACCTACGCCTTCCCCTTCCATTTATTCCTCATTATTATCAATATATATCCTGTTCCTTCCATTAATCTCTTCCATTCATCTGTCACCTTCTTCCAGTCTTCCTCATCCTTCCCTCGTTCCTCGTGTCTTTCTTCCCCCATCTTGGGTCTCCTGATATCGGCGTTATGCTAATTTTTCTCTTTTTTCCCGTCGCTCACATTGTCATTTTGTTCCCCGTCTCTCTACTCCCTCTTTTATCAGTGTGTTCCATGTTCGTCTTCTCTCTTATTTCCGTCTTCCATTCTGCTTAATTTTGATTTTCAAATACCGACCGAGACAATGAAATGTCGTCGGTATATTAGTGTCCTGGTGGTATATACGTGTCCTGATGGGTATATTACTGTCCTGGTGGGTATAATAGTGTCCTGGTGGTATATACGTGTCCTGGTGGGTATATTAGTGTTCTGGTGGGTATATTAGTGTCCTGGTGGTATATTAGTGTCCTGGTGGTATATTAGTGTCCTGATGGGTATATTAGTGTCCTGGTGGTATATTAGTGTCCTGGTGGTATATTAGTGTCCTGGTGGGTATAATAGTGTCCTGGTGGTATATACGTGTCCTGATGGGTATATTAGTGTCCTGGTGGGTATAATAGTGTCCTGGTGGTATATACGTGTCCTGGTGGGTATATTAGTGTTCTGGTGGGTATATTAGTGTCCTGGTGGTATATTAGTGTCCTGGTGGGTATTTTAGTGTCCTGGTGGGTATAATAGTGTCCTGGTGGTATATACGTGTCCTGGTGGGGATATTAGTGTCCTGGTGGGTATAATAGTGTCCTGGTGGTATATACGTGTGCTGGTGGGTATATTAGTGTCCTGGTGGGTATAATAGTGTCCTGGTGGTATATACGTGTCCTGGTGGGTATATTAGTGTCCTGGTGGGTATATTAGTGTCCTGGTGGTATATTAGTGTCCTGGTGGTATATACGTGTCCTGATGGGTATATTAGTGTCCTGGTGGGTATAATAGTGTCCTGGTGGGTATATTGGTGTCCTGGTGGGTATATTAGTGTCCTGGTGGGTATATTAGTGTCCTGGTGGGTATATTAGTGTCCTGGTGGTATATTAGTGTCCTGGTGGTATATACGTGTCCTGATGGGTATATTAGTGTCCTGGTGGGTATAATAGTGTCCTGGTGGGTATATTGGTGTCCTGGTGGGTATATTAGTGTCCTGGTGGGTATATTAGTGTCCTGGTGGGTATATTAGTGTCCTGGTGGTATATTAGTGTCCTGGTGGTATATTAGTGTCCTGGTGGTATATTAGTGTCCTGGTGGTATATTAGTGTCCTGGTGGGTATATTAGTGTCCTGGTGGTATATTAGTGTCCTGGTGGTATATTAGTGTCCTGGTGGTATATTAGTGTCCTGGTGGGTATATTAGTGTCCTGGTGGTATATTAATGTCCTGGTGGGTATATTAGTGTCCTGGTGGTATATTAGTGTCCTGGTGGTATATTAGTGTCCTGGTGGGTATATTGGTGTCCTGGTGGGTATATTAGTGTCCTGGTGGGTATATTAGTGTCCTGGTGGGTATATTAGTGTTCTGGTGGTATATTAGTGTCCTGGTGGTATATTAGTGTCCTGGTGGTATATTAGTGTCCTGGTGGTATATTAGTGTCCTGGTGGGTATATTAGTGTCCTGGTGGTATATTAGTGTCCTGGTGGTATATTAGTGTCCTGGTGGTATATTAGTGTCCTGGTGGTATATTAGTGTCCTGGTGGGTATATTAGTGTCCTGGTGGTATATTAATGTCCTGGTGGGTATATTAGTGTCCTGGTGGTATATTAGTGTCCTGGTGGTATATTAGTGTCCTGGTGGGTATATTAGTGTCCTGGTGGTATATAAGTGTCCTGGTGGGTATATTAGTGTCCTGGTGGTATATTAGTGTCCTGGTGGTATATTAGTGTCCTGGTGGGTATATAAGTGTCCTGGTGGGTATATTGGTGTCCTGGTGGGTATATTAGTGTCCTGGTGGGTATATTAGTGTCCTGGTGGTATATTAGTGTCCTGGTGGGTATTTTAGTGTCCTGGTGGGTATTTTAGTGTCCTGGTGGGTATATTAGTGTCCTGGTGGTATATTAGTGTCCTGGTGGGTATATTAGTGTCCTGGTGGGTATATTAGTGTCCTGGTGGTATATTAGTGTCCTGGTGGGTATATTAGTGTCCTGGTGGGTATATTAGTGTCCTGGTGGGTATATTAGTGTCCTGGTGGTATATTAGTGTCCTGGTGGGTATATTAGTGTCCTGGTGGTATATTAGTGTCCTGGTGGGTATATTAGTGTCCTGGTGGGTATATTAGTGTCCTGGTGGGTATATTAGTGTCCTGGTGGTATATACGTGTCCTGGTGGGTATATTAGTGTCCTGGTGGGTATATTAGTGTCCTGGTGGGTATATTAGTGTCCTGGTGGGTATATTAGTGTTCTGGTGGGTATATTAGTGTCCTGGTGGGTATATTAGTGTCCTGGTGGGTATATTAGTGTCCTGGTGGGTATATTAGTGTCCTGGTGGGTATATTAGTGTCCTGGTGGTATATACGTGTCCTGGTGGGTATATTAGTGTTCTGGTGAGTATATTAGTGTTCTGGTGGGTATATTAGTGTTCTGGTGGTATATTAGTGTTCTGGTGGGTATATTAGTGTCCTGGTGGGTATATTAGTGTTCTGGTGGTATATTAGTGTTCTGGTGGGTATATTAGTGTCCTGGTGGTATATTAGTGTTCTGGTGGGTATATTAGTGTCCTGGTGGGTATATTAGTGTCCTGGTGGTATATTAGTGTTCTGGTGGTATATACGTGTCCTGGTGGTATATTAGTGTCCTGGTGGGTATATTAGTGTCCTGGTGGGTATATTGGTGTCCTGGTGGGTATATTAGTGTCCTGGTGGTATATACGTGTCCTGGTGGTATATTAGTGTCCTGGTGGGTATATTAGTGTCCTGGTGGTATATTAGTGTCCTGGTGGGTATATTAGTGTCCTGGTGGTATATACGTGTCCTGGTGGGTATATTAGTGTCCTGGTGGGTATATTAGTGTCCTGGTGGGCATATTGGTGTCCTGGTGGGTATATCAGTGTCCTGGTGGGTATATTAGTGTCCTGGTGGTATATACGTGTCCTGGTGGGTATATTAGTGTCCTGGTGGGTATATTAGTGTCCTGGTGGTATATTAGTGTTCTGGTGGTATATACGTGTCCTGGTGGTATATTAGTGTCCTGGTGGGTATATTAGTGTCCTGGTGGGTATATTGGTGTCCTGGTGGGTATATTAGTGTCCTGGTGGTATATACGTGTCCTGGTGGTATATTAGTGTCCTGGTGGGTATATTAGTGTCCTGGTGGTATATTAGTGTCCTGGTGGGTATATTAGTGTCCTGGTGGTATATACGTGTCCTGGTGGGTATATTAGTGTCCTGGTGGGTATATTAGTGTCCTGGTGGGCATATTGGTGTCCTGCTGGGTATATCAGTGTCCTGGTGGGTATATTAGTGTCCTGGTGGTATATACGTGTCCTGGTGGGTATATTAGTGTCCTGGTGGGTATATCAGTGTCCCGGTGGGTATATCAGTGTCCTGGTGGGTATATTAGTGTCCTGGTGGGTATATTAGTGTCCTGGTGGTATATTAGTGTCCTGGTGGTATATTAGTGTCCTGGTGGGTATATTAGTGTTCTGGTGGGTATATTAGTGTCCTGGTGGTATATTAGTGTTCTGGTGGTATATACGTGTCCTGGTGGTATATACGTGTCCTGGTGGTATATTAGTGTCCTGGTGAGTATATTAGTGTCCTGGTGGGTATATTAGTGTCCTGGTGGTATATTAGTGTTCTGGTGGTATATACGTGTCCTGGTGGTATATACGTGTCCTGGTGGTATATTAGTGTCCTGGTGGTATATACGTGTCCTGGTGGTATATACGTGTCCTGGTGGTATATTAGTGTCCTGGTGGTATATACGTGTCCTGGTGGTATATACGTGTCCTGGTGGTATATTAGTGTCCTGGTGGTATATACGTGTCCTGGTGGTATATTAGTGTCCTGGTGGTATATTAGTGTCCTGGTGGTATATTAGTGTCCTGGTGGGTATATTAGTGTCCTGGTGGTATATTAGTGTCCTGGTGGGTATATCAGTGTCCCGGTGGGTATATCAGTGTCCTGGTGGGTATATTAGTGTCCTGGTGGTATATTAGTGTCCTGGTGGTATATTAGTGTCCTGGTGGTATATTAGTGTCCCGGTGGGTATATCAGTGTCCTGGTGGGTATATTAGTGTCCTGGTGGGTATATTAGTGTCCTGGTGGTATATTAGTGTCCTGGTGGGTATATTAGTGTCCTGGTGGGTATATTAGTGTCCTGGTGGGTATATTAGTGTCCTGGTGAGTATATTAGTGTCCTGGTGGGTATATACGTGTCCTGGTGGGTATATTAGTGTCCTGGTGGTATATTAGTGTCCTGGTGGTATATTAGTGTCCTGGTGGTATATTAGTGTCCTGGTGGTATATTAGTGTCCTGGTGGTATATTAGTGTCCTGGTGGGTATATTAGTGTCCTGGTGGTATATTAGTGTCCTAATATTCCGTGAGAATGAGATTTCTTATTCCGGGTGAGAATGTCCGTGACATTCTCACCCCCAGCCACCGTGACATTCTCACCCCCACACCACCGTAACATTCTCACCCCCACACCACCGTAACATTCTCACCCCCACACCACCGTAACATTCTCACCCCCACACCACCGTAACATTCTCACCCCCACACCACCGTAACATTCTCACCCCCACACCACCGTAACATTCTCACCCCCACACCACCGTAACATTCTCACCCCCACACCACCGTAACATTCTCACCCCCACACCACCGTAACATTCTCACCCCCACACCACCGTAGCATTCTCACCCCCACACCACCGTAACATTCTCACCCCCACACCACCGTAACATTCTCACCCCCACGCCACCGTAACATTCTCACCCCTCACCACCATAACATTCTCACCCCCCACACCACCGTAACATTCTCACCCCTCACACCACCGTAGCATTCTCACCCCCACACCACCGTAACATTCTCACCCCTCACACCACCGTAACATTCTCACCCCCACACCACTGTAACATTCTCACCCCTCACACCACCGTAACATTCTCACCCCCACACCACCGTAACATTCTCACCCCCACACCACCGTAGCATTCTCACCCCCACACCACCGTAACATTCTCACCCCCACACCACCGTAACATTCTCACCCCCACGCCACCGTAACATTCTCACCCCTCACCACCATAACATTCTCACCCCCCACACCACCGTAACATTCTCACCCCTCACACCACCGTAACATTCTCACCCCCACACCACCGTAACATTCTCACCCCTCACACCACCGTAACATTCTCACCCCCACACCACTGTAACATTCTCACCCCTCACACCACCGTAACATTCTCACCCCCACACCACCGTAACATTCTCACCCCTCACACCACCGTAACATTCTCACCCCCACACCACCGTAACATTCTCACCCCTCACACCACCGTAACATTCTCACCCCCACACCACCGTAACATTCTCACCCCCACACCACCGTAACATTCTCACCCCTCACACCACCGTAACATTCTCACCCCTCACCACCATAACATTCTCACCCCCCACACCACCGTAACATTCTCACCCCTCACACCACCGTAACATTCTCACCCCCACACCACCGTAACATTCTCACCCCTCACACCACCGTATCATTCTCACCCCCACACCACCGTAACATTCTCACCCCACACCACCATAACATTCTCACCCCCCACACCACCGTAACATTCTCACCCCCACACCACCGTAACATTCTCACCCCCACACCACCATAACATTCTCACCCCTCACACTACCGTAACATTCTCACCCCCACACCACCGTAACATTCTCACCCCCACACCACCGTAACATTCTCACCCCTCACACCACCGTAACATTCTCACCCCTCACCACCATAACATTCTCACCCCCCACACCACCGTAACATTCTCACCCCTCACACCACCGTAACATTCTCACCCCCACACCACCGTAACATTCTCACCCCTCACACCACCGTAACATTCTCACCCCTCACACCACCGTAACATTCTCACCCCCACACCACCGTAACATTCTCACCCCCACACCACCGTAACATTCTCACCCCTCACACCACCGTAACATTCTCACCCCTCACACCACCGTAACATTCTCACCCCCACACCACCGTAACATTCTTACCCCCACACCACCATAACATTCTCACCCCCACACCACCGTAACATTCTCACCCCTCACACCACCGTAACATTCTCACCCCTCACACCACCGTAACATTCTCACCCCCACACCACCGTAACATTCTCACCCCCACACCACCATAACATTCTCACCTCCACACCACCGTAACATTCTCACCCCCACACCACCGTAACATTCTCACCCCCACACCACCATAACATTCTCACCCTCACACCACCATAACATTCTCACCCCCACACTACCTTGGCCTAGTCATTCTCATTTTCAGTTTCCAAACTAGACAAGGAAAGACAATTTTATGTGTGTGAATGTTTGTTACGGAGGACTTAGAAGTCAAGGAGGCGAGAAGCGTCGCAAGACCCAAGTTTACTTCAAGTTTTCTGTCAGTTCGAGGTGGAAAAACTTGAGTTGTAACTCCTGTTTCTCGCAGCCTAAGTGTTTGAGATAAGTTTTACTCTGAGTTGTGTGCCTCGATCACCTAAGGGTTCGTCGTGGCAACGACTTACGAGACCTGTACATCTTTATATGCTCATGAAGCAATATTGCAGACTATATGTGTCAATGTGTTTTTCAACTTAACAAGTATCTGCCTATTTTCACATTATTCAATCGTGTTAATTTCCTGCTGATTTACACACACACACACACACACACACACACACACACACACACACACACACACACACACACACACACACACACACACACACACACACACACACACACACACACATACACCTTGCTGCTACCTTGCACTGATTTTGGGAAATTTCTGTTCAAACTCCTGTTGGGTGTCGACATCTGTTTATCTCTTATACATTCTTTATCCTCTTATTTCCCTCCACTGTTCATCCCTCGACTTCCTTCCCTCTCCCTTACCCCTTCATTGTCTCCGTGTGTGGTGCTCACTCTCTTGGTCTGTCATGTGACACACCAACTGTAACTCTTGCCTCAGTAACTGTCCCTCTCTCTGGTGTGTGGCGCCGCCGCCCGCTGGGCCGCTGATGGCTAGTGTCCTTCAAGGCTGTCAGTTCTCCCTCCATCGCTCTCCGGCTCATTAAATGTTTACAGTTTGCCCCGAGGGGCGAGTTTATTGGGCAGCGTCACTCATCCTGTGAGTGGACACACCGCCATAGTGACAGTATTGGGCAGCGTCACTCATCCTGTGAGTGGACACACCGCCATAGTGACAGTATTGGGCAGCGTCACTCATCCTGTGAGTGGACACACCGCCATAGTGACAGTATTGGGCAGCGTCACTCATCCTGTGAGTGGACACACCGCCATAGTGACAGTATTGGGCAGCGCCACTCATCCTCTGAGTGGACACACCGCCATAGTGACAGTATTGGGCAGCGTCACTCATCCTGTGAGTGGACACACCGCCATAGTGACAGTATTGGGCAGCGCCACTCATCCTCTGAGTGGACACACCGCCATAGTGACAGTATTGGGCAGCGCCACTCATCCTGTGAGTGGACACACCACCATAGTGACAGTATTGGGCAGCGCCACTCATCCTGTGAGTGGACACACCGCCATAGTGACAGTATTGGGCAGCGCCACTCATCCTGTGAGTGGACACACCGCCATAGTGACAGTATTGGGCAGCGCCACTCATCCTGTGAGTGGACACACCGCCATAGTGATAGTATTGGGCAGCGCCACTCATCCTGTGAGTGGACACACCGCCATAGTGACAGTATTGGGCAGCGCCACACATCCTGTGAGTGGACACACCGCCATAGTGATAGTATTGGGCAGCGCCACTCATCCTGTGAGTGGACACACCGCCATAGTGATAGTATTGGGCAGCGCCACTCATCCTGTGAGTGGACACACCGCCATAGTGACAGTATTGGGCAGCGCCACTCATCCTGTGAGTGGACACACCGCCATAGTGACAGTATTGGGCAGCGTCACTCATCCTGTGAGTGGACACACCGCCATAGTGACAGTATTGGGCAGCGCCACTCATCCTGTGAGTGGACTCACCGCCATAGTGACAGTATTGGGCAGCGTCACTCATCCTGTGAGTGGACACACCGCCATAGTGACAGTATTGGGCAGCGCCACTCATCCTGTGAGTGGACTCACCGCCATAGTGACAGTATTGGTCAGCGTCACTCATCCTGTGAGTGGACACACCGCCATAGTGACAGTATTGGGCAGCGCCACTCATCCTGTGAGTGGACACACCGCCATAGTGACAGTATTGGGCAGCGCCACTCATTCTGTGAGTGGACTCACCGCCATAGTGACAGTATTGGTCAGCGTCACTCATCCTGTGAGTGGACACACCGCCATAGTGACAGTATTGGGCAGCGCCACTCATCCTGTGAGTGGACACACCGCCATAGTGACAGTATTGGTCAGCGTCACTCATCCTGTGAGTGGACACACCGCCATAGTGACAGTATTGGGCAGCACCACTCATCCTGTGAGTGGACACACCGCCATAGTGACGGTATTGGGCAGCGCCACTCATCCTGTGAGTGGACACACCGCCATAGTGACAGTATTGGGCAGCGTCACTCATCCTGTGAGTGGACACACCGCCATAGTGACAGTATTGGGCAGCGCCACTCATCCTGTGAGTGGACACACCGCCATAGTGACAGTATTGGGCAGCGCCACTCATCCTGTGAGTGGACACACCGCCATAGTGACAGTATTGGGCAGCGCCACTCATCCTGTGAGTGGACACACCGCCATAGTGATAGTATTGGGCAGCGCCACTCATCCTGTGAGTGGACACACCGCCATAGTGACAGTATTGGGCAGCGCCACTCATCCTGTGAGTGGACACACCGCCATAGTGACAGTATTGGGCAGCGTCACTCATCCTGTGAGTGGACACACCGCCATAGTGACAGTATTGGGCAGCGCCACTCATCCTGTGAGTGGACTCACCGCCATAGTGACAGTATTGGGCAGCGTCACTCATCCTGTGAGTGGACACACCGCCATAGTGACAGTATTGGGCAGCGCCACTCATCCTGTGAGTGGACACACCGCCATAGTGACAGTATTGGGCAGCGTCACTCATCCTGTGAGTGGACACACCGCCATAGTGACGGTATTGGGCAGCGCCACTCATCCTGTGAGTGGACACACCGCCATAGTGACGGTATTGGGCAGCGCCACTCATCCTGTGAGTGGACACACCGCCATAGTGACAGTATTGGGCAGCGTCACTCATCCTGTGAGTGGACACACCGCCATAGTGACAGTATTGGGCAACGCCACTCATCTTGTGAGTGGACTCACCGCCATAGTGACAGTATTGGGCAGCGTCACTCATCCTGTGAGTGGACACACCGCCATAGTGACAGTATTGGGCAGCGCCACTCATCCTGTGAGTGGACACACCGCCATAGTGACAGTATTGGGCAGCACCACTCATCCTGTGAGTGGACACACCGCCATAGTGACAGTATTGGGCAGCGCCACTCATCCTGTGAGTGGACACACCGCCATAGTGACAGTATTGGGCAGCGCCACTCATCCTGTGAGTGGACACCCCGCCATAGTGACAGTATTGGGCAGCGCCACTCATCCTGTGAGTGGACACCCCGCCATAGTGACAGTATTGGGCAGCGCCACACATCCTGTGAGTGGACACACCGTCATAGTGACAGTATTGGGCAGCGCCACTCATCCTGTGAGTGGACACACCGCCATAGTGACAGTATTGGGCGGCGCCACTCATCCTGTGAGTGGACACACCGCCATAGTGACAGTATTGGGCAGCGCCACTCATCCTGTGAGTGGACACACCGCCATAGTGACAGTATTGGGCAGCGTCACTCATCCTGTGAGTGGACACACCGCCATAGTGACAGTATTGGGCAGCGCCACTCATCCTGTGAGTGGACACACCGCCATAGTGACAGTATTGGGCAGCGTCACTCATCCTGTGAGTGGACACACCGCCATAGTGACAGTATTGGGCAGCGCCACTCATCCTGTGAGTGGACACACCGCCGTAGTGACAGTATTGGGCAGCGCCACTCATCCTGTGAGTGGACACACCGCCATAGTGACAGTATTGGGCAGTGCCACTCATCCTGTGAGTGGACACACCGCCATAGTGACAGTATTGGGCAGCGCCACTCATCCTGTGAGTGGACACACCGCCATAGTGACAGTATTGGGCAGCACCACTCATCCTGTGAGTGGACACACCGCCATAGTGACAGTATTGGGCAGCGCCACTCATCCTGTGAGTGAACACACCGCCATAGTGACAGTATTGGTCAGCGTCACTCATCCTGTGAGTGGACACACCGCCATAGTGACAGTATTGGGCAGCGCCACTCATCCTGTGAGTGGACACACCGCCATAGTGACAGTATTGGGCAGCGCCACTCATCCTGTGAGTGGACACACCGCCATAGTGACAGTATTGGGCAGCGCCACTCATCCTGTGAGTGGACACACCGCCATAGTGACAGTATTGGGCAGCGCCACTCATCCTGTGAGTGGACACACCGCCATAGTGACAGTACTGGGCAGCGCCACTCATCCTGTGAGTGGACACACCGCCATAGTGACAGTATTGGGCAGCGACACTCATCCTGTGAGTGGACACACCGCCATAGTGACAGTATTGGGCAGCGCCACTCATCCTGTGAGTGGACACACCGCCATAGTGACAGTACTGGGCAGCGCCACTCATCCTGTGAGTGGACACACCGCCATAGTGACAGTATTGGGCAGCGCCACTCATCCTGTGAGTGGACACACCGCCATAGTGACAGTACTGGGCAGCGCCACTCATCCTGTGAGTGGACACACCGCCATAGTGACAGTATTGGGCAGCGCCACTCATCTTGTGAGTGGACACACCGCCATAGTGACAGTATTGGGCAGCGTCACTCATCCTGTGAGTGGACACACCGCCATAGTGACAGTATTGGGCAGCGCCACTCATCCTGTGAGTGGACACACCGCCATAGTGACAGTATTGGGCAGCGCCACACATCCTGTGAGTGGACACACCGCCATAGTGACAGTATTGGGCAGCGCCACACATCCTGTGAGTGGACACACCGGCATAGTGACAGTATTGGGCAGCGCCACTCATCCTGTGAGTGGACACACCGCCATAGTGACAGTATTGGGCGGCGCCACTCATCCTGTGAGTGGACACACCGCCATAGTGACAGTATTGGGCAGCGTCACTCATCCTGTGAGTGGACACACCGCCATAGTGACAGTATTGGGCAGCGCCACTCATCCTGTGAGTGGACACACCGCCGTAGTGACAGTATTGGGCAGCGCCACTCATCCTGTGAGTGGACACACCGCCATAGTGACAGTATTGGGCAGCGCCACTCATCCTGTGAGTGGACACACCGCCATAGTGACAGTATTGGGCAGTGCCACTCATCCTGTGAGTGGACACACCGCCATAGTGACAGTATTGGGCAGCGCCACTCATCCTGTGAGTGGACACACCGCCATAGTGACAGTATTGGGCAGCACCACTCATCCTGTGAGTGGACACACCGCCATAGTGACAGTATTGGGCAGCGCCACTCATCCTGTGAGTGAACACACCGCCATAGTGACAGTATTGGTCAGCGTCACTCATCCTGTGAGTGGACACACCGCCATAGTGACAGTATTGGGCAGCGCCACTCATCCTGTGAGTGGACACACCGCCATAGTGACAGTATTGGGCAGCGCCACTCATCCTGTGAGTGGACACACCGCCATAGTGACAGTATTGGGCAGCGCCACTCATCCTGTGAGTGGACACACCGCCATAGTGACAGTATTGGGCAGCGCCACTCATCCTGTGAGTGGACACACCGCCATAGTGACAGTATTGGGCAGCGCCACTCATCTTGTGAGTGGACACACCGCCATAGTGACAGTATTGGGCAGCGTCACTCATCCTGTGAGTGGACACACCGCCATAGTGACAGTATTGGGCAGCGCCACTCATCCTGTGAGTGGACACACCGCCATAGTGACAGTATTGGGCAGCGCCACTCATCCTGTGAGTGGACACACCGCCATAGTGACAGTATTGGGCAGCGCCACTCATCCTGTGAGTTGACACACCGCCATAGTGACAGTATTGGGCAGCGCCACACATCCTGTGAGTGGACACACC